>PVLD010016780.1:0-26375 GCA_004027595.1 Dinomys branickii | reverse complement strand
CCGAGGGCCGCTTCGCATCCTGAAAACAGTGCAGTTGGGAGATTTTGTGGTTGTGTAGCATCCTAGCATGCACTTACCCAAATTAAATGCCACATTGTCGCCAGTCAGCTCACCCCACATGACTGCCATCCTATCTGTGGTCAGGGCTATGCTAAATGTCACTGAACTGTACAGTTTTAAAAGTTTCATTGTGTGTTACGTGAACTCCACCTCATTTTTTTTTAATTTTCAATTTTTGTGCTTGAAGCTCCAGATCATGCAGCATCTCCCACCTAACTGAAAACACTGCCCAGCAAGGTAACACCGAAAAACATCAGGCACCTACTACGTGTCTTGCATTCTGCTGGGTACTGAGGGACACAGAAGAGGAGACAAGGTCCCTTTCTGCAGGGAAACTGTAGCCAGGGATATAAGTGAGTTTATCCTGAGCCAAACAGCATCATCAGAGCAAGAAGCCCACAGGGATGGGACAAAGGCTGGGTGGGTGGTGACCAGACACGGCAGGGGAAACAGAACAAGTGTCGTGGACATGAGGGACAGGGACAACTACAGAGGACGACTGGGCAGCCACGACAACGTGAAGCCACTGCCCAAAGGTAGGGGAGGAAGACCCAAGGTGGGGGAGGTGCGGGAAAACACCTAAGGTCTAACTAACTAGGGTGAAAGCTGATGCCCTGCAGAAGGATTTTTGCTATTCCTAGTTTTCTGCCTTTTAAAAACCACTCTATTGACACGTAATTCACGTACAATTCACCCATTTAAAGAGAAGATTTCAATGGCTTAAGTTCATTCACAGAATTGTGCAGAAATTGTCACCATCAATTTTCGAACATTTTCATCACCCGAAAAGCAATCCTGAACACTTTAGCTGTCACTCTCAGTGCTCCCGCCCCAGCCCTGGCAATCACTAATCACTTTCTGTCTCCACTGCTATGCCAACTCTGGACATTTCATGTAAGTGGGTTACATGCTATGTGGCTTTTGGTGACTGGCTTCTCTCATTTGGCTTTGCATTGGCAAGATTCATCCACACTGTGGCCTGTGTCGGTGACTCACACCTTTTATGGACAAATCCCAACCCGCTGCATGGACGTGCCACCTGTCTTCATCCCCTCATCTGCGGATGGACAACAAGGTGGTTTCCACCTTCTGACTCCTGTGAATAATGCTGCTCTGAAGATGTATATGCAAGTTTTTTTGCAGATACATATTTTGATTTCTCTTGGGCATATCTAGGCATGGAATTTCCGGGTCATTTGTTTTCTGTGCTTAAACCTCTTCAGTTTCTTTCTAAAGATCCACTCTTGGTGCTTTTAATAAATATTTGATGAATGGATGACAGATAAGTGGATGGATGGATGAGTGGATGGATGAGTGGATGGATAGAAGAATGAGTGGATGGATGTAGGGAGGGATGGATGTAGGGAGGGATGGATGGATGTATAGAAGGATGGGTGTATGGAAGGATGGATGGATGAGTGGATGGATGGAAGGATGGATGGGGAGAACGTTCATTATTTATTAAGGCACTGTCATTCAGTGGACATTATTTAATAATCCACACCTCATTCTTGACTATTCCCAAATGTCTGCTAGAGGTAACATTCTAATTCTACCCATGAGAAAAGCACAGAATTGCTCAACTGCACCCAGGGCAGCCTTTCAGCTACAGAAGGCTCAGCGTCATCTCTGCCTTCATCTCCACCCAGACTATGAGGCGCAGCCCTCCCGCCACTGCTCATGATCTGCGTCCTCCCCAACTCATCTCCTCTGCCCTTGGCCCCTCAGACCCCTGCTTCGTCTGCTCTCAGAAGCCACCAACTTCTCCCAAACATCACCCAGCATAAACAGGTTGGTCCTCCAAAGCAGGGCTCATGAAGCTGACTGTGGAAAGGATGTGTCTTTCGTTTCCACTTTGCCATGAACTAGTACTTTTGTAAAACACAGTAAAAATAAATGACTGGAAAAATGAAATAAAAAAGATGGAAACTACAGCCCCAATTTTTTATTAGATTCAACACACATAAAATTACCCAGAAAATTGCCACAAAGGTTTGTAAATGTTCACTCCGATTTCTGAACTTCTCTTATCTGCGGGCGATAACAACGGGGGACACCTTGAAGCAGCTGCACTGAAGAAGCATCAGCGGCCCTGAACATTTGGGAAACAAGAGGCTGGCACCTGCACCCTAGGACAAGGCAACTGCCCCATGTGCTTCCTGGGCCCCCGGGGAGCCCCATCTGTGCACCCCTGGCCCCACTCCCTCCCTGGCCTGTTCCTCCCACTCATCTGGGGTCAGAATGCAGTATGAAGGAGGCAGTCAGAACCTGCCTTCAGGAGGAGAATGCTCAGGTAGGGGAGGCAGAAGATAACTACCGACAACATGGGTCAAGAGATGTAGATGAGCAGGATCAGGTTTGAGGGAGGACAATTTTAAACACAGTGGCCGGGAAAGCCCAGTCAAGAGGATCAAAAAGCCTGAGGGAAGCGCAGCAAGCAGCTGGATGAAGACCATCCAGGAGGCAGGAATGGCAGGTGCAAAGGCCCTGGATGGAAGCCTGAGTGCCTCATCCAGGAGGCTTGCCTGGCTTCATCTTCTTGAGTAGACTTGAAGTCTCCCCTCTGCACCCTAGGTACCCCTCCACTCACCCCATGACAGCAACACATTACACACTAGAAGCATCTGGCTTCCTCCTTCCTCAGGACACACGGGCAGCTCTTGCAGGATCCCCAACATTGGGCATACAGTGGCTGCTCATGTGTCTGCAAATGGAAGCAAAGGAGACAGTCTGGGAGAGAGGAGCCAGGGAACGGGGTGGGGACAGTGGCAGTTGGCCAGAAAGCACTGGCCACCCAGCTGACACAAGGGAGCAGTGGACACATACACATATGCATGCATGCACATACACACACACACACACACACACGCACACACACACACACACACATGCACATGGGCACACACACAGTCCCTCGGGGGTGTCACAAACTTTTAATCAGCAAAGTCACCAAGGAACCTGTCACTGAGCCCAGCACATGGAAGGGCTCAGCAAGCACTAAAATAAAGAAAAACACAGTCTGGGCAGCAGATGCACTTTAAGCCTGATCAGTCATTGCCACTTTAGTGAGAAGTAGAACTAGAGTCTTTCCTTGGGACTTTGGGTGGGGGCCGAAATCCTGGAGGGTGAGGGAGCCCCAAGTCAAATTCTACCAGTAGCCACAGTTCTGGAGCCAGGATCGAGGTAATGGATAGGACAGCGGCACCCCTCATGGAAGAAGGACCCTGGAGGTCATCCCATCCAGCCTATCTGTGAGCGCTTCTGGACCAGAACATTCAGGGGTATGGGCTCCCTCTAGGGTGAGGGGAACAGCAGGTGGCAGTGGCCAGTGTCTCTAAGACTGGCCACACACTGGCCACAGGTTGGCACTGCCCACAGAAGCACCTTGGCCCCCATTGCTCCTTCAGGGCCCCCGTGCAGCCCTAGCTGGGCAGATAGAGGCTGCTGGGTCAAGTCCTACCTGGTCAAGCACTGCTCCTACAGTGGGCAGCAGTGGCGGAGGGCCCCTGCAGAGCCCCCCACAATGGCCTGGGTGTGGCACAGGTGCACACTTGTGTGCACACCTGTCGGCTGAAAGGAGCCACTGAACCTCCTGAGATATTGAAGGTGCCGGGGAGAGGGGTCTTGCCCTGCACCAGAGACAGGCAGGGAGAGGATCTGTGCCACACCTGCCTCAGGACATCCAGGCTGCCTTTGGAAAGCTCCTCACTCTGTGAAGCACAGCCAAGCCAGGCTCTGTGCACTGCAGCCACCAAGCATGCTCACACCACCTGTTTGATGACTGCATTCCACCTAAACCTGAAAATGGGAGCCCACACAGCAAAATCCATCACCCAGAGCCCCTGGCCACCTGAACCAGAGAGACAAAGGATGATGCCGTGGCCATTTCCCCCTGTGAAATGAGAAGCCTCGAGTCCATGCATGTAGGACATGAATAACAATAAGTGTGCTAAATTTATATGATATTATGTACAGTGGTATAACCAAGGATGCCCATATTATTTATAAGTAGCGGATTAAGTAAATAAAATAGCATCACACACAAGTGTTACAGATGTTAACTTGATGACCTCACCAGTGGCAGTAGGATGAATGCTAGCAGACACAGAAGGGATGCCCCGTGTCTGAGGATCCGGGGGCTGTGGGTCGGTGCCAAAGTGGTGGGAGGGTTGCTCAGGATACCTTGCTCAGCCCATCTCTATGGACCCCACCTTTCCTGCTGCTATAAAAGGAAAAGCATTGCTCATGGTGAGCTGAGTAGAGAACCCTGTTAGATGCCACCCTGAGTGCTCGGAGTTAGCCCCAATCCTGGGACAGGTGACATCTGGGACAGTATCAGCCAGCCCAAAAGATGACACCTGCATCTCAGAGGGGATGATGGAGGCTCAATATCAGAGATGTGACAAGACCCCTAATCTCTGCTCTTGGAAATGGTAAGGTTAGCTGGGTATTATGGCACATGCCTATTAATCCCAGCACTCTGGAGGCTGAGGCAGGAGAATCACTGTGAGCTCAAGGCCAGCTTGCCCTGTATAGCAAGACTCTGTCTCAAAAAAGCAAAACAAACCAATAAAGCATCAAGGTCAAAATTCCCAGGGATCAGCTGAGGAATCATGCCAGATCTCAGGGGGCTACAGAGCAGTGAAGATAAATGTGGAGCAGGACGAGGGTTGGACTCTGCACCGGAGGGCAGGGGGAGAGGGCACCAGGGAGCAGCAGAGGAGATGCGAATGTGAGCAGAGGCACAGAGTGTGAGCAGTGCTTGAAACAAGCAACCCTTTGTATTATTCTGGCAACCCTGGCATAGGTTCAAAATTACATTAAAATTAAATTATGCAAAAATCCCATTGGGCTGTGTCACCCCACAGAGGTCTGAGGAGTTCAGGGGTCCCCAGCCCACTCTCTGGGTCAGTGACTTGCAAGGACTCATGGTAGAAGAGCTGATGCATGGCAGCTACAGCTGATCAAAGGAAAAGGACACAGACTAAACTCAGCCAAGGTTCAGAGACAGGGCCCCAGGCTGCATCAGGAGAACCCAGGTATGGCTCCCAGGTGAGCCCAAGGCACCAATCACTTCTCCCAGCCAGGGACAATAGGCACAGGGTGTTGCCAACCAGGGCTGGTGATGGTGTCCGGTTGTGACTGGGAGTCGGTCCCGTAGGTGTGGTTGTGCCTGTGAGGTGGACCTTCAGCCCCAGCCCCTGCAGGCTCACAAGCACCCCACGTGCTCCTTGGACCCTGCCCTGCCTCCTGCTACTGGACTGCCCAGCAGGGCCCAAGTCCCCAGGGTCGGGGTTGGGCGGGAGTGGTCCAGGCAGGGACATGGAACATGCAGAGGGTCTCTTGGGGCTAACAAGGGGTCCAAGAAATGACCTATCTTGCCCTGGCTAAGCTCCCGTGCAACAGAAAACAAGACAAAGGGGCAGCTCTTTCATCCTGGTGCCTGTAAAGGTACAAAAGGAAGTGGCCCAGGGCCTAGGGGTTCTGATGCCTACGCTGCTGTCACCCCTCACTGTCACCAGGAGGCAGACAAGTTATTCCTGAGGTGGGGGACAGGAATAAAGACAGCAGGGGGAGGAGAACAAGGAAGAGCCACTTGTCCTTGTCCCACTGGAGAGGCCACACAGGAGCAGGACCTGCAGTGACACAGCCGCCCTCCAGCAGACCCCACGCTGACAGGCACACTTCACACCCAGGGCAGGAGAGGAGACCACAGCTCCCTCCAGGGAGGGCAGGGGAGCAGCAGAGGTGGAATGGGCTGGACTCTGCTCCCAGAAGCTCTAAGACAGCCAGCTTTAAAGCAGAGGGCAACTCGAGCCCACTTCTGGTCTGCAAAGGTGCACATTGCTGGTGTCGGGGAGCTGGTTGGAGGGGGCTGGGCAGAAGCAGCAGAAACATCTGAAGACTGGCCCTAGGCCAGCACAGTGGTGGTCACAGAGAGGGGGCAGGGAGGGACCAGAGAAGCACACCCGGTATGAGCACCAGGTCGCCTCTGGTCAGCACCCCCAACGTGACTATGTCCAGTGACATCAGAGGGGGAAGAGAGACCTTCTACAGAGACAGAACAAAGGTTCCCTCCGCCCAAGCCAGCGGGGAAAGAGTGCAAGGTTCCAGCGTCCCTCACACTGTGTTTTATGTTGCCAACTTTGGGGACAAACCAGTGAGATTTTCGTCTCACACTCAGGGAGCCAGGACCCCATGCTGCACCCAAATCTATATCGGAGAGAGAAATAAGAGGGGCTTTTCCCATAATAAACACACTGCAGCTCAGAGCTGCTTTGGAGGAGGCTGAGAAACCTGGGGGTCATTTGGCCCTTACAGCGTGAAATGTTCTGTTAAATTACTGAAAGGAAAGATTCAGGTTTCTTTGAACCTGAAAGATATAGTAATTACTGAACCAGAACTCACAGCAGGAGATGCTTTATGGAACCTAATTAAAGCTAAACGGGAGAAGAGAGTCATCACGTCTGCAGAAAAGAATACATCACGGGGAGCCTCTAGGGGCATAGGGGCAGCGGCGGCGCTGAGGTGGCCTGGGGCCTGACATGTCCCACCACGCACCCCTTCACAACCTCCTGAGCACAGGCACTGGTGCGCACACATGCGCACACACATGCATGCTTGCACACAGCAGCACACATGTGCACATGTATACACACACAGGCATGTACACACCTGTGCACATGCCAGAGCTCAAATGCCCACCACAGGCGCAGACTCCACCATGCACACCATGCCTACATCTTGCCCGTGTGCTGGTGCAGATGCACATGAATGTGCATGGGTAGGCACATGCATGTATGTATGTGCATAGCTAGACACACATGTGTGTACAGGAGTGTGTGTGCATGCACACACTCACAGGAGAGCACTGGACACAGTGCCTCATCTTCCTGACCCACCCAGAGGACTCCAAGGTGTCAGTCACCTGCTACCAGCAGAAAGCCAGCAAAGACAGGCGATTGCTTTTGCTCCACAGGGAGGGCCTGGAACACCATGGCATGGGCCACACTGGGTTCCATATCAGCGGGAAGCAGGAGCAGCTGGGACAAAGCAAAACCTTCCACCCCAACCAGACAAAAGCAACGGTCTTCACCTGGGTTTTCCAGCAAATCCAGTATGAGGCAAGGAGGACTTGCTGGGCCTTCTTCCTGGAAGTACCAACCCAGGCCGGCCCCAGGGAGAAGAGACAGGCAGCGGAAGTGCAGGGCCAGGCAGAGCTGCCCGCCAGCTGCCCACTGCTTCCTGACCAGCCCACAGCCCCGCAGATACCTGGGCAGGTGTGAGGCAGGCCACAGTGCACTTCCACCGAGCTCCAGGGATCACCCAAGCTCCAGTAACTCCGCGGGAGGGACAGAGGAGGGGAGGTTTCCTCATAAAGATCCAGCTCTCCCCTGGGCCAACATCAGTTCCAGGCCTCTGAGCACCAGTCTCTTGTAAAAATGCCAAATCCCAAGGCCCGAGGATGGCAGGAGCCTCTGGAACTTATCTGATAGGCCTGACTGGTGGCAGAGCCAGGGAGGAGAGCCCCACACGCCAAGACCAGCACCAACCTGTGCCAGCCTGGTCCTCAAAGATGGCAGCATGCTGCAGAGCTGGCTCATGTCACTGCAGCTCCCAACACTGGTGCCCAGAGCAAGCAGCCAAGCAAAGGCGTGGGTGGGCCATCTCCGTACTGGAGCCACCAGAGTCCCTACCCATATTCACAGGGGTGGCCTCATGTAGGCAGAGATAACTAGGACATGCTGCAGAGGAGACACAGCCACAGGCCACCACATCACCCCTGCTCTGCCCTCTGATCCTGCGTGCCTCTCCAAAGCAGCTTCCTGTCCCCAGACACCAAAGGTTGCATTAAAATGGGTAAGAGGGAATGAGCCAGGTGGAGTGGGTGGTGGGGGAAAGAAAGAGACTGTGGGGCCCCCGGAGGTTGCCTAGGGGGCATGGTATGCGGCACATAGCACAAGTGTTGCTGTCACCAGCTGAGTTTGTTGGGTTTTAGACAGAACCTTTCCACCCCTTGGCCTCACCTCCAAAAAGCTCCCCTGTGAACCTGAGCCACCCACACCCTGGCCTCCTGGGTCCTTTGGGATGTGCATGTTCCTGGCCCACCCAGACCTCCAGAATCTGCATTCCTGCACCACACTGCCCCAGGAAGCTGCCCGCTTTGGGATGTGTGGTTTCTGAGGGTCCCCTGCACTGAATGTTGACAACCTCTTCCCGGCCCTCACTCCCTACTTTGAGCAAAAGAATTCAGTCTCTTTTCTCCCTTTAGGAAAAGTATCATCTCCCAGAATCAAGCAAATGCAATGCATAAGAATTTGGAATGTTTTTTGCAGTGGAGAAGTGGAGTCAACAAAGCAAAGGCAAAAGCCTACGGCTCACCACAGAGGTGAGGAGGAACTCGTGGAGCTTGCCCAGGGCTCCAGACAGGCTCCCCAGACTGCGGGGGCCAGTGTCCCTGGGGGTGGGGAGAGGATGTGGGTGCCACTCTGGGGGTCTCAGGTAAGGAACGGAAGGGCCAGCAGGGCGATGGCCTGGGGGGACAGTGCCCCAAGCAGGAGGGACCAGCCCGCGCCTCCTTGGTGGGCGACAACTATCTGCAGGGGAAGAGCAGCCTGTGTCCCGGGCCAGGTGACCGGTGACCACTCAGACAGGGCAGGAAGGGCAGCTGTCCATGCCTGGGCCAGCAGGCTCCCGGGCCACCCCACTGGCTCTCCAAGGGGTGCTGAAGACAGTTCTTCTCCCTGGCTGTGAGCAGGTTTCCCCGGCTCCCCCGGTTGTGAGCAGGCTCTGTCCAGAGCACTCGGGAGTCCGATGGCTGCCGGAGAATGATGAGACAAACACAGCCTCACCAAGGGCACCATTTGGCTCTTCCTCACGAGCCCAAAGGCATTCTCATCCCCACATGACTGGGCAGCTGGGATCTGCTCAGCTTTTCCCCCCATTTACTCCATGTCTCCAAGACCAGGTGGGAAGTGCGGAGCCGCCCCTGCACCAGCCCGTACAGGACTGCTCCCCACAGCAGGTGACCTTGACAGGCCTCGCCTTCAGGACTTAACCAACAGGGGTCTCCACAGGGCCTTGGGGCTTCTGATTCTCCCCCAGGGTCAGAGCTGTGGATGCCTCTGGCCAAGCCACCAAGTCACCAAATGCCCCTCCAGGTGCTGTGCAGCCAGGGACAAGGTGCCCTGGAAGGGGAAGCCTGCCTTGAATGCTGCACCTTTAAATACACTCTCTTTCCTCAATCACCCAGAGAGGCCCAGCTGAGCCCCCAGCACATCCGGGTTTGGAGAGTGGGGCAGGTTGTACGCCGATTTACCATGTCCCTTGCAGACCAGAGTGTGGGGCTGGCTCACTCTCCCCCTGCAAAACGCAGCCCTGGGGCAAGTGCACTACATACCAGCCTGGTCTCACCACCCTGCAGAGCCCTGGGGATGAAGGCAGGGGCTGACCCCAAAGCAGAGGAAACACGAGCCCATGCCCCTTTGCAGATGTCAGAGGAACACACCTGCTACTGGGTGGCCATGGTGGACAAAGCCAGGGCATCATCCCCAGGGAACACTCAGGATCCAACTCCCCTCCCAGCTTCAGGAGCCAGGACAGATCCTCAGCAAACAGAGGTTGCCCGAGGCTTAGGGAAACAAGTACAAGGGGATCCAGGTCTCTACAGAAACCAGGTGTCAGCCATGCCTGTCTGGATAAGGAGCAGAACCCCCCACGCCCCAGCCAGCAAGGATCCTGTGCCTGCAGAGGTCTGGTCCTCAGATTCCCAGCTTGGCAGGTCCCAGCTGTGTTCAGGCACCCCTCTGAGTTCCAGCCCTCAGGAGCAGAGGCGGCAGCGATTTCGGTCCCTGCATGGGCTGCACGGTCTGTCCGCGTTTGTTCTGCTGCCTAGACAGATATCTCCAGGCAAGTGTCTTTGTCCTGTGCAGCTTCTAAACAAAATCACAGTCCAGCAAGCCAGGCACATAAGAGCCAAGCACTGAGGGGGTCCCAAGGGCAGGGTGGACGTGTACATTATCACCAAACCAGGACTTTCAAGACTCAAGAGTAGAAAAACAGGTCTGAAAACAAAACTCTGTCCATGAAAGTCCACAGCCACACCCTTCTCAACAGCTGAAAGGTAGAAACAACCCAAACCCCTATGGGGAGACAAGTGAGTAGAGGGAGTGTGGCGTACACAACATGACATGTTATTCAGCCACGAGGAGGGGGAAATTTTAACATGTGGTACGAAACATGGATGGGATTTGAAGACATCCTAAGTGAAAGAAGCCAGTTGTGAAAGACTCTATGTCTGTCAGTAGAATAAGAAAACCCATGGGGTCTGATGGGGCTGAGTGGTCCCCAGGCGGGGTGGGAGAGGAAGGGACAGGATTCGACAAGTGCAGGGATTTCCTCCAGGTGTGAAAAACGTCCTGGACCTAGAGCTGGTGGCTGCATGACACTGGGGATGTATGACACACTTCTGCTGTGTACGTTTATGTGGATTTCATCTCATTTTTTAAAAAAGAACTGAGACAAGTGTGTGCCAAAGTGTGCCACATGCCAGACAGGCAAGAAGACCAGGACAGCGGGTGTGACCACCTGAACCCGTGGTGCCCTGAGGAAGGGCAGGGCCCAGAGACTGCAGACCCCCTTGTCATGGCCCAATCTTAACACAACCCTCAAGACTTCCAGCCTGAGGAGCAGCAGCGAAATCAAGGAACCTGGAGTCCCCTCCCCTCAGCCGTCCCTGTACTTCCTCCCACACACTGAAGCTGTGCTCATTAGGACCATGGTCGGATTTCTGGAGATAATTGCAGCCTGCACATGGCAGGAGACGTAACAAGATGGGAACGTTTTGAAACAGAAGACACTGGAGCCACCAAGGGGAGTTAGAAGGCAGAGCTGAGATAGCAGGGAGGCTATTCAAGCCTGAGGCAGCAGCACAGACTGGGTGAGAGAGCCACCTGCGGCAGTCTATGGAGGAGGACACCCACACTCCCCCCCAGGACCCACTATGACCTCTCTGGGCCTTGCTGCAAACCTGGAAAAGAAGCCATGCTCCTGGTATTCACCGGGGAGTCAGTGGAGAGAGCAGGGGCTAAACATGCCCCACAACAAGACCTGCCCAGACCCTGGCATCCAGAACTGTGAACGTTGCTGATCAGAGAAAGTCCTTGCAGATGTGATCTGAAGTGAGACACCTCGAGGTGAGGTTGCCCTAGGCTTCCCAGTGGGCCCTAAGTCCAGTGACAAGATCCTTATGAGGGACATGCAGAGAAGGGACATGGGCAGGGGAGGCAGGGACTGGAGGGATGCAGCCACCAGCCCTGGTGCACCCACAGCCACCAGGGTGTAGAGGAGACTGGAGAATGGTCCTGCCAACACCTCCATCTGTGCTTTCACTTCGAGAATGGAGAGAATAGTCCTCCATCGCTTCCGCCATGTAGACAGTGGGAGTTGCTGCTGTGAGCCTGTGGAGCCTGACTTCCATCACTGTCAGGAGTCAGTGGCCATCACCCACTCTGAAGGTCAGATCTGCAGGCAGTCTCAGGGCTGTGTGCCCCCACACCACGCTTGCCATTCTCTGATGAACGGGTTCCCAAGCACAGAGGCCAAGCCAGAGCAGGAAAGGAGGGCCCAGGCCGCAGGTGGCTGCTAACCACATCTGGGCAGGCCAGACTGCAGGAGACAGGAGGCAGCTGGGGACAGCCCAGCTTCTGAGACGCAAAGCCAGCTGGGCACAGGGCTGCTGCCCCACCTCGTCCAGCCTGGAGCCATGCTGCAGAGCCCACAGCCAGAGTCCTGCCTGCAGTAGCTACTAATAAACCCAGCTTTGTCTGCTGCTGGGGTGACAAAGAGGCCACCACTCCTCAGCCCCTTCCTGCCCACAGCCAGTCTCCAAGTGCCTGTGGCCAGAAGGTGTGGGGTGCCCTTCACAAGCCACCCTGGGGCACTCTCAGTATCATGCCTAGCCAAGCACTGGGCAGAGTGGAAAGGAGATATAGGAGGTGACACTCACATGACCCAGTAAATCAGAGCCACTCTCAGCCTCCCCTGCCACCTACTCCCTGCACACAGACAGGAGTACACCCTGGTCAGCCACCCACCAGCCCTGTGGCCTGGGGTAAGTTACACACCCTCTCTGTGCCTTGTTTTCCATATCTATAAGCTCGGTATGATAATAACAACCTACCTGGGTTATTGTGGAGATGAGTTAAAAGGAGTCAGCCCCAGACACCTAGGAAGCCACGTAGATGTGTGTAAGTTGTAAATAAATAAGTCAGCTCTCTAAAAGCATGGCTTCCCCAGCTAGGAAATTAGAAAATTGTCCTGAGGAATAAATCAAGGAAGTATGGTAACTATTGAGCAAAATCCCTGGACCATAGTCCTCAGTGAAGAGTAGCTAAATCTACCATCACCACCACCACCACCACCATCTCCATCATCACCACCATCACACATTATCACTGTCACTATCATTATAACCATCACCTCAACCATCATCACCACCACCACCACCATCACCATCAACACCACCATCACCACCACCACCACCACCACCACCACCACCATCACCACCACCACCACCACCACCACCACCACCACCACCACCACCACCACCACCACCACCACCATCACACATCATTATCACTATTATTATAATGATCACCTCAACCATCATCACCATCACCACCATAATTATTATCACCACAGTCACCATCATGATCTTCACCATCCTTGTCATCTCCTTAATCAGATGTAATGGGGACATTGGTGTCTACCCTGTGGACCTCACAAGTGTGAAGGAAGGAAAGTGAAATTACAGAAAGCCCATTAAGGGATTGTTTTTATGGTTTCTGAACCCAGAGAAAGCTGAGCCAGATTTCTTTCAACGCTTGAGCACAGTCTCTTACCAACAGATTCCATGCTCATGAATCATGGTTATTAAGGTATTCCCTGTTCAGTTTCCAGCTGAAACCCAGAAATGTCACACCTTCACAATCCAGAGGGCACTGCCCCTGTGTCTTTATAGCTTGGGCTCTTGCCCCTCAAGAGCCTGGCAAACTGCTCTGGACTCCACCGGGCTAGAACCAAACCCATCCAACCAAAGGAGTCCCTACCCTCAGCTCCTAGCTTTCCTTCACCCCTGACCCCTGTGAGCTCACACACACACACACACACACACACACACACAGTTCTTTGCGAAGGGATCAAGTTGTGATACAGAAACACTTAGGACAATGACCTAAAACACACCCTTCCCCCAAGACATCTTAACATTTCACCCGCTCTCACCTGCTGCAGCCAAATGCCACCGAAGTGCCTGGCTCCTCCCTGGTCAACCTCTCTCATCAGCGAGGCACATTTGGACATTTGCAGCATCACGTGATTCTCCTGAAAATGTCAAGCCCATCAGGTCAGACATGTTTCAGAATCCTCAATTCCTGCCGTAGCCCCTGGTGAGCAGAAAAAGAAAGTGGCACCCTCGCTCCTCGGGCAGAGGTCCATGCTTGTCAAGATGCTCAGTGGCTGAGCCACCCCCGCCCGAGCAAGTATATTCTCAGAGAACATCCTCAGAACAAAAGGGATGCAAAGAAATAGTCAAGAGTCAGGGACCTCCCAGTTCTCCAGAGCATGAGGTGCAATGTAGTGATGACAGTCCCATGGGAAAAGCCCCCCACCAAAGAAGTCATTCCTCCCATCCATCTACCCATCTATCATCCATGCATCCTTCCTTTTCTATCCATCACTCAACTATCTGATCATGCACCCTCCATTATGGCCACCCCTCCATCTATTCATCCACCCACCCGTCCAGCATTCCTCCTCGTCCATCTTTCCATCCACCCACCCTCTGTCCGTGCACCCTTTGTTACCACCCATCCATCCATGCATCCTTCCCCTTCTGTCCATCCACCCATCCATGTATCTGTCCATTCATGCCTCCATCCATGCATCCATCCATCTCCTGGATTCACTCAGAAGTGCTTCTTTCAAAGGTTTTGGATGCAGTCTGGAAGTTCCCATAGCACTGTTGTCCGTGTGGAGAATCATTCAAATGCAAGCTTGTGAATCCATTCTATGTCCTCTGGGACCGAGGCTACAAATGACCCCAGGGAACATCTCTAAATAATGATAAAAATGCAAGCATTTTTAGACCTGAAGCATGGGGACTTCTTACATATCCCAGCACCAAAATGGTTGTTTGGGGTACTCCCTGGGTTTCTCCTCAGCCCAGCTCGTAGAAGACACCAGTGTTTGGGAAAGCCAGCTCTGCCTGGTGGCCAGTTAAGAGGCTAATGCTAAAATCTGCTCTGAGTCCTCATCCCATGTTGTCAGGGGACCTTGCTGACCCCACCTCCACTCCAGTCCTTTCTGGTCCCTTGACACACGGCCCCACCAAGTCTTGGATTTGACACATTTCTTCCAATAGGGTATCTCACCATGTCCTTGAGGCACATGTTGTCCTGAGTCCACCCTCTCCAGAACACTGCACAATTAACCAGACTAAATATTTTGACTTTCTCTATCTCTCTTTCTACAGCTTTGGACTGACTTCAAGCGCCTTTCAGAATTGATTGGCTGTGATGCTGCTCTATTGCATTATCGATTTCAGTTTCCGTGTAAAACAGGGAGTTTATGTCCACACACAGAACATAAATGCTACCATGCTGTCTAAATATTACACCTCACCAGCACAGTGGGATGGGAAAGCATAAACATACTTTTAATTGACCTCAAGACACTTGTGTCAGTCATGAGTGGGAGAGGCTGGATGCTGCTGTCCCCAGGAATACCATGGCCTCTGACTATGCCAATGTTGGCCACACCACCTCTGCATTAAAAAGCACAGACATATGGAGTCCTCCCCCGGCTAGAGCCACCTCCCTGCTGTATTCTGTGGAGTGTGGGGGACACACACGCCAGGAGAATGTCCTCCTACTCGATGAAGGCCAGGCAGGTTAGTACCCGCCCACCTAGAAATCACTTTTTTTCTCTCTTGGAATGAACAAGAATTTTAACAAGTGACAGTCAAGCGTGACCAGTCCCACGCAGAGCCCTGCGTGACTCTCCATCCATCAAGTTTGCTAAAGTGAGAAAACTTGCTGTCTACTGTCCATTTTCTTCCAGAAAAAATAAGAGGGGGAGTACGTTAAAACTAAACAAGAGACTTTTTTTCAACTTTAACTCTTTAAAACTAGAAGTCAGCAAACTCTTTCTTAAAGGACCAGGCGTAAATATTTTAGATTTCATGAACTCTCTGGTCTCCATGAAAACTTCTCACCTCTGCCAAGGTAGTCATAGCCTATATGGAAATGAGTGGGTGTGGCTATGTTGCAATAAAACTTTATTTATAAAAGCAAGCAAAGCCAGGTGCATGCCTCTTAACCCAGCACTTTCAGAGGCTCAGGCAGGAGGACCACAAGTTTGAGCCCAGCCTGGGCAACATAGATCTTGTATGAAGTTTTTTTTAAAAAGGGGTATGAGGCCAGACATGGTGGCACACACCTGTAATCCCAGCGCTTTGGAGGCTCAGGCAGGAGAATCACTGTGAGTTCAAGGCCTGTCTACCAAATGAGTTCAAGGCCAGCCTGAACTACATAGTAAAACCCTGTTTCAAAAAGACAAAAAAAAAAAAAAAAATTAAAATAAATAAAAAAGGGTGTGAATGTATTCAAAGCAAAGGCCCTCAGTTCAATCTCCAATGCTACTTTAAAAATTTTTTAAAAAGCAAACAAGTAAGGTCCATCACCAGCCCCTGCTTTGGGATGGTAGTGAAAGCACCAAGACATGGATGGGGTACTGTCCAAGAAACTGGATCCCAAGGACACCTCTGGCTTTAGACAGACTGTGACAGTGTGGCCCAGGGTGACCCACAGGGACGTCCCTTCAGGTAAGAGAGGAATCCTGCACCTCCTGGGATTCTGCAAGAACCTGTCAACAGGGGCTTTTCGCTTCTCCTGTGACCCAGCCTCCACATTTCCCTCCCAGCTCAGCCATTAGAAGCTAAAGAAGCTCCGAGGACCCAGCCAGTATTCTCCAGGGGGACTGGAAGGGGCGCAGGGATAGAATCAAGCCTCAGGACTCTGTCCCCAAGGGCGGCACCCAGGGCAATGGAGCAGCAGCGACTGTCTTGCCTCCCTGGGAAGAGCTCCAGGTGGGAGGCAGGGTGTCTCCCAACCCTACTGCTTGGCCCAGGCAGCTGCTGTTCTGGGACAGGTAAGAGACAAGCAGCCAGGCATCAGCCCCTCAGACAGGCTGCGCTTGAGCCTGGACCAAGTCTTCCACCCACAGTTAAACACTGAGCAGCTAACTGGCTTTGGCAATCTAAAAAAGACTATTTGCACTCCCTTAAAATGCAATCCAGACACTTTATGAAAAGAAGCTAAATATACTGCCGTGCCAAATAGATTTTCTATCACCATCAGCCTTCTTAAAAGCACTTGAAGAGGTAAAACTATTCTTAAATCAAAAGGAATGCCTCACTTACCAAGACGGGAGTTGGCAGGATCTGTCTGGCGACTTCTTTTGTTATCAGAAAGCACAAGTGGAGCCAGGGGCTCTGCCCACCTCCCAAACACACAGGTACCCAGGAAGGTGGTCAGGCTGCCAGTGAGCTCTCAGCCCCAGGTGGGACCCAAGAAATGCAAAGGACCACTGGAAAGAGTGAGGGAGTCGTGGCCAAAGGAAGGTGGGTGGCAACAGTCACCAGGGAGCGTGGAATCGAGCACAAGGGAGGGGAAACTTATGGACAGCCACAAGGAGCATGAGAGGGGACTGAGGCAGAGACCAGGAGGGACCCCACAGGGCTAGAGCCTTTCTTCTTCTAGGTACCGGGCATTGAACTCACTTTCACACATGCTGGGCAAAGCACTCTACCATGGAATGGCACCCCAGGCCCTTTTAAAGTATGTTGAAGCAGGGCCTCACTAAGTTGCCCAGGCTGGCCTCAACCTTGGGACCCCCCTGCCTCAGCCTTCCAATGAGCTAGGATGACAGGCTTCCACCACAGTGCCCAGCTACAGAAGACTTTTCTTACTGGTGCAAATGAGGGCACAGAAACACACAGATACACAGACACACAAATACACATAGCTACACACACATGCACACAGACAGACACACATGCAGATGCAGAACAGATAGACACACATGATACAAAGCCACACACGCCCATATACAGAGACACAAGTATGCACACAGCAGTGTCACGGCTTGGTGGGTCCTGAAGTCCCCCAAAAGTCCCAAGGATTGAAGGCTCGGTCCCAGCCTGTGGGACTACCAAGGGGTAGTGGGAATATTAGAGGCAGGACCTGGAGGGGAAGTGACGTTATGGAGGCATGGCCTTGACAAGATGCAGGTACCAGGCCCTTCTTTCTCTCCTTCTTTCTGGGCACCACAAAGTGAGCAGCCTCAGCCACCAGGTGTCCCCCACTGTGCCACCCTGTGCAGCCACAAGCCCCATGACCAGGGGCGGAAGTGAGCCAAAGTGAACCTTTCTTCTGGTTAACCTGACCATGCCAGGTATTCTGTCACAATGATATAAAGCTGACCCACATAAACAGGCACATGCAGAAATTAATACACACGTTTCACCCAGCCACAGACACACACACACACACAGAAGCACAAGCACACATGCAGACATACAGTAGGAAAAACACAGGTTCAGAACACACACACACACACACACACACCACACTCAAGGTGCAGCACTCCACTGGAGACAAGCACAATTTTGCCTCCAGGGCTGGGCCTTCCTTCCAGGCCACAGGAAACAGAGGCCATAGGAAACAGAAGGCGGGAGCAACCTCAGCCAGGCCACCTAGGTGCTGCTAAGCTTGAGTTCAGGTCGGGTATGATCTGCTAGCCCCAGGACTCAGCACGCATGCTCAGAGGTTGGGGCGGGGCAGAATGCAGGCCCCATCTAGAATCGAAGCTCAGTGCCCTGGGCTGTGGCCCCAAACTCCTCCTGCCTCTCTGCCTTGTGGGAGCACCTGAGCCCCAGAAGCCCCTTGTCCACCACTGGGAGCAGGGTCCGCAGGCCTCTGGCCTTGGCCCCTCTGCAGAGCAGGCACGGGAGTAGACTCTTCCCAGACTCAACCCCACCCCAGCTGTGCAGCCACGGAGAAGGCCTAACGTTCCTGCTCCCTCTGCAGCTCAGGCCCCTCCGCCCCACCACACCCCTGACCCTAATCCTAAGGGACGTGAGTCTGTGCTCAGGGGTTCTGCAGTACACATGCTCTTGGAGCAAGGTCTGGCCAGAAGGAAGCACTCAGCCTGCACCACTGATGGGAGAGGGGGCAGCATAGGAGGTGAGGCTCAGGGAGAGCAGGGCAGAAAGGAGCGGCCCCGCCTACCTCAGGCTCTCCCCACCTTGCCAGTTTAAGCTCTGTGCTCTCCTAGGAGGCCCGAGGCTACACAGTACACTGAGGAGCAGAACAAGGAGACACAACCCCACCCTGGCTTCGCTAGGTGGCTGGGAGCCGGGTCCAACCAAGCCACCCAGGAAGATCCAGACAGGAGCAAAGCTGTGATTATAAAGAACACACTGTTCTAGGGCAGCGTGGCCACGCTGGGCAGCGGCAGAGGGAGCAATCCTACGAGCAAGCAAGAGAGATGTGTTAACAAGCTCATGTAGGAATATTCCAGTGAATCATTTAGCATTCAAATAAATTATTCACCCCCTCATTTCCCTCCATTTTTCACACTCACCAGAGCCACAGGTGCATTATTTAAAAAGCCTTATGAGTTTAGAGAGGAACAAAATCCTAAATCCAGGAAACAGAACCTCATGTGGTACCACACATGTATAATTCCAGGATACCACGGGCTGAAGCAGGAGGATCTCAAGTTTGAGTCCAGCTAGGAAACCTAGCAACTTAGTGAAATCCTGTTTCAAATTTTCAGAAAAACAATTTTATAAGGGCTGAGGACACAGCTCAGTATGAAGGTGCTGGGCTCAATCTCAGCTACCACAAAACATCAGCCAATCAAATGATCAATGTATCGATCAATCCAGGAAGTAAGGGCCCCCTGTGTTTTGCTGTAAGCATGGGTTGGTGTTTTTTAAAATACCCTGTGACCCAGAGGTGAGAGAGAGTCCCCATGGGCCCACAGGAGCTGGATACCCGCCCTGCAACAGGGCTGGGGCTGGACCCCGGACGCACTGGTTTGTACCAGGAAGGGCTGAGTCTCCCATCCTAAAGCTCTGGGCAGCAGTGCTCCGGGGACATCGGCGAGACACCAGTGATTCTATCCACCTGCGGGGTCTCCACCTCACCTAACAGCTTCTGTTTACCAGTTCTGGACCCACAGAGCGCCATGGCTCCCACATGACCCCTTCCATGGAGCTGACACCCTCCTCAGAGAAGCCTGCAGCTCAGGGCAGCTGGCCCAGCCCCTCTGAGTCTCCATCATCCCGGCCTCTGGCTCATGGGCTTTGGGGAGCACTGGATGGGAACAGGACGGGGACAGCCCCTCAGACACCCATCAGAGCCCAGCTTCAAGGGTTGGCTGCCCCTGAGGTGCTCTGAATGCACACATGCGGGCACGCACGCACACATACACACACACACACACACGCACATTCATACACGTGCACCCCACCCCCACACTCACAGCTCTCACATGTGCTCACACATCCGTGCACACCACATTCACACCCCCCTCAGCCATCTCTCTGCTTCTCTAAGGAAGACCCCCACTTCCCCTCCAGAACTAGCAGCATCTGCCAGCGTCAAACAGGGAAAGAGCACCTCTGCTGAAGGCAGAGTGAAAGGACCAGGGTCTGCTTTTGGTGGGCTGCTCTGCCAAGACAGCCCTCCCTCGGGTGGCAGGGTGACCCGAAGTCCTAAGAGGGGGGCTGAGCTCTTCCAGCAGGGACAAGGATGGGCCAGAAATCCAAGAATGCTGCTGCCGCAGGCCAGGCCCAAGGACAGTGCAGCTCCCACTTGGTCCCCGCTTCCACAGTGCTCAGGAAGGGCAGTGTTCAGGCCAGGAGGGTCAACAGTTCCGGCCCCCAACAGGACCAGCAACCTGGAGGCGCCAGGCACTGCATTGGCCACTTCAGGGCAATTATTCACCACTCCCAGACAAGCAAGACCTGGGGATAGGAGGTACTGCAAGGGCGCCCGGGAGGCCCTGTGTGGGACAGACTCAGAGCAGAGGGAGGAGGGCACTGCCTCTGTCACCTGCTGAGGCAGTTCCTCTATCCATCACAGTGTCTGCCCTCGCCAGCTCACAGAGTCGCTCAAAGCCTACTTCGTGCATGGGCTCCTTGGGAGCCTGAGCGAAGGGGGAAAGGAACTATACAGTCCCAGTAAACCACTGGGAAGGGGCCCAAAGGCCGAGTGAGGGGGCGGCTGTGGGAGGAGGGTGGGCGGGGCTGCCTGGTGAAGTGCTCTCCCTTTCCACCTACAGCGCCAGAGCCAGACATGGCTCCAAATCGTATGGATGCCTGGGTGACAGTGCTCAGGGGATCCAGGGCAGGCTCAGCTCCCTATGTGTCTCTCACAGCACCTTTGCATCCAACCCAGCAATTGTCAACAGGCCTTCACAATGAACTGCAGCCCTGGCCCTTTTCTCCTAAAACAGGGCCCTGCTAAGTTGCTCCGGTTGGACTTGAACTTGTGATCCTTCTGCCTCAGCCTCCTAGGTGCTGGGATTATAGGCTTGAGCTACTATGTTCAGCTAATGTTGGCTTTTCATGGAGGCGGGTATGGAGTGGGGAGCAGGAGGGAGAAAAAAAAAAGCAAAACAAAGGTCACTCTCAGGTGAGAGCCAGTATTTGCTTCACTAAAAGACATTACTTTTATCTCACTCAGCTTCTTTGTGCAGTTCCTTCTGCACCCAGGAAAGGGTTCTGCTGCTTCACTGAGGGCGACAAGGCACACTCGAGCTCCTCTTGAAACAAACAAGTTCACTCCGCTAAAATCCCAGGTTCATCTAAAGAGTAAGAGGCTTCCAGCGTACGCAGGAAGGGGATAAGGCTAGGGCTGGTGTGCAGCCCGGGCTGAGGCCTGGTCTGACTTCATGAGGCCCTGTGTTCCTCTCAGCACCACAGAAGAAGAAGAAGAAATGGCAAAAACATGCAGAGCAAAGGAAAGATCGCAGTTGGGGCCGGATTGCCCTGGGGGAGGCATCATCTCCCCACCACACTCCTGCGCCCACCAGGTAAGGACAGCAGACATGACTGGCTGGGAGCTGGACTCTGGGAGCCTCCTTTGTCCCATCCATAACTCAGGGTGCAGCGGTGGCATGGGCACTGGCAGATGTTGGCAGAGATTTCTGTGACTCCTGGTATTAAGACCTGAGACTCAGAACTGGGGACCCAGAGACCAGCAGGGGCACAGCCCACAGCCGTGGCTGGTGACACACTGCGCTGGGTGCCCTGCCTCCTTCTGCCTCAGCCCCAACTCTCACACAGGGTGACCAGCCTCATGGGAAGTGCTTGGGGGCGTGGCTCAGTTGAACAGGTCCAGACTCTCCAGAGAGGGTTTGGGGGCCTCAGGGTGCCCAGGAGTATGACCTGGTGAGGAAACTCACTGGAACTATAGGAAGCTGAGTACGGGGCCTCCATCCTCTCCATCAGCTCTGCCCCGGTGCCCAGCGAGGACTCCCACCGAGGCAGAAGCTACTGTGCCCAGTGGTGGCTCCCTTCCCTGTGGGGTCAGATCAACCCCGACTCCCAAGCTGTGGCCTCCCTGAGAAAGCAGCAAAGCCAGCCATCCTCTTGGGGTTCCCTCCATCCCCACAAGGAGCAGACACTTAATGATAATGCTGTCCCCCCAGTCTTAGAAGAGGACACCTGTTTTCCTGACACCACCCCCACCTATAACTCTGTGTCCCTGGGGAGAGTAGACAGCTTCCCAGCTGCCCAGGGGCTGGCAGCCCACACTCCGAAGGCGATGAGTTTAGGGTTTGGTCCTGCAGAAGCTGTAAAGCAGGCATGGAGAAGGTTACAGCTGCGTTGCTCTTGCAGCTCACTCCGACACCCTCTCCCACCAGACCCATGAGCTGCTTCCAACTTGCTCTTCAAGCCAGCTCATCTTCACTTCCTCTTGGTTCATTAATTCAATTCATTAATGAATTAAATTAAACTCGACCATGCTCTCATTATCTGTGTGAGATTCTTGGTTTAAGCAACATGTGGATGTAGACCATTACTTGTAAGATGGTAATTTAACATCTAGTACAATAATAATAATTAATAATAACAATAATCAACATCCACTCCATGCATATTCTGTCCCAGGTGATGTGCAGGGGTCTCTGAGCATTACCTACTTCAAACCTCACTACCAGCCCTATGACTATGTAATGTAATAAAATGCATTTTACAGAAGAAAAGGAAGCCCAGAAATGAAATAACTGGTCCAAGGTCACCTCTGAGATGACAGACTGGCTCAGAATCAGGCAGCCTGCCACCCCCTTACCCCTCTCCTCCAGCAAAACCCTCAGACATTGGCAACATGGCACAAGTAGCAAGAATCCACCAGTTTAAGGAACCAACCTGACGAGCTGTGGAAACCTGCAACAGGCCAGAGAAACCACAGAGGTAAAGAATGACCCCTTGGGAAGTAGCTGAAGATGTTAGCGCCTGCTGGCCTGATCCCCAGCCTGGGGCCCACCTGGGCCCTGCTCTGCAAGGCAGGAGAGCAGAGCATCAGGGTGTACAGCTCACACTTCCCCACGGGAAGCACACTGGGCAGGAAGCTCCTGGGTGCGTGTAGACAGGGAGCTCCTCTGTGGATGTCTCCTGGGCCGAGGACTCAGGAGAGTTGAAAATTACATTTCCCAGAAGGCCATGCAGCTAGGTTAGGGTGTGCTGTGAAATCCAACCATCAATGCCCTGCCATAGGAACTGTGCCAGGGGCAGTGGGCACACTCATCTCCCTGGGCAGCTTCCTGACCTACACCAGGCAGCAGAGCCCTAAAAACCAATTCTGAGCTGTCATTTTGAAAGTGTTTCCTGGAAATTCAGTCTCCAGTTTGTTTCCTCAAGACTCCCTGGGACCCCCTTGGCCATTCAGTGCCCCATAATGAACACCTTAATGCTTAAATCCACTAGACTGGACTTGTTTCTCTCCTGCAGACACCCAGCCCACAAAGAAAGCAGAAGTACATACAGAGCCAAGCACACCCACTTGGTTTTCTGACTACGTCTGAGGGGAGCCAAGGGTCCAGCCTGGGAGTTCATCCATTTACCCTGGTGAAGCAAGTTCCTGGGATTCTAGGCCTTTGTCCTGGCCAGAGGGGCCGGGGTGAAGGCATAGTTCGGCCAGGACATTTGTCAGAGAAGCTTCTAACTCCTGCGGCTCTTCAGTGGCGGTCCTTCCACCAGGGGCCCTGGGTGGGCTCCCCTTGATGGTCCTGGGTGAGCTGAATGACAAAAGTAGTGGGTGAGTAAATAGAATGATGGAAAACAGGTGGATGGGCGGAGATATGACGGAGAGATAGAAAAATGGACAGATGGGTAGATAGATGCCAGAAGGAGAGACAGGCATAGATGAGAGAAATAAAGAGGATAGAACATTAGATGGAAAATGGATAGATATAAAAAGATGACAGGTGGATAGAAAGATGACAGATGATAGGACGAAAGAAATATAGATGGATGATAGAAAAAATAGAAGGAGTAAGGGACGGAAGGAAAGGAGAAAGGTAGGGAGGACAGGAGGGAGGGAGGGAAGGAAGGGCGGAAGGAAGAAGGCAGGGAAGAGAGGAAGCTCTCTGGCTGCTCAGACTGCAGGATGAGCCACTCTGCCCCGGGCACTGAGGATCCGGGGACCCAGCAGGGCTCAGGGCGTCCACAGCAGATGAGGAGAAAAGAGCCTGTGACAAGCCACAGTGGAGGGCACAGAGCAGGTCCCCAGGTACTGAAGCAAAGCCACGGTCTTACTGGCAAACAATCATTTCCTCCAGTGATTCCATCAGCAGCTATCCCTAGACCTCATGGAGACTATACGCATAGTCAGGGCTCCCAAGGAACGAGGCATAACTGGGTGGGACCCGCCTACGAGGCTGGGCCTGGGGATGTGACAGTGGCCCCAGAGCTAAGACTACAAGAATGGGGCTGAAGCAGTCCCAAAACCCCCGGGAACTGAGTCAGGAGGTGATACACGCTCTGGGCTGGTCCTGCAGTGTCTCAGCAGCTCTCCCTCCGCACACCTACAGTCTCAGGGTCTTCCTGTGGCCAGCAGGCTAAGAATGGAGGAACCCAAATTTTTGTTTCTGGGCCCTGAACAATGTGCTTGGGGCCACAGTCCCAGCCTGAAGTCCCATGAGGAAAGGACCTTCTTCCCATGGGAAGCTGATTTTCCACTGGGTCCTAGAGAGAAGAGGAAAATGAAAAGCACAGCCACTGCAAGGAAGTGCACAAGTTTGGCCTGGTGGTACAGCTGGAGAATGAGATCAGAGGGCTGACAGCAAGAGTGTGGGGACTGAGGCTCTCAGCCTGGGCCTGAGGTGGAGGCTCCCTGCTCCCCACTGCAGAGCAGGCTCTGAGTAGTGGATGGGTGCACTGTGCCAGTGCAGTGTTATTGGGGTTCCTTCCCCAGCCATCCAAGCAGGTGCTACAGGACTTCATGGACACAGAGATGGGAGGAGAGGCAGATTCAATGGTGGTACCAGGTGGAAGTCAATGGCGTGACACTGAGGGCAGCCTTGCTGGATGTGGCACGTCCTCTGAACCTACAGACACCACACAGAGCTCCTTCTCCTATAGGCAGACCCCAGGTTGGGGAATAAGGGTGCTTGCCATTCCCCACAGCTTTAGGCTGTGTTAGTTCAGAGGTTCTGGTGCACCTGAGGAGACACAGCCAGGGCGCCATGTTGGCTGTGTGACTGGTCCTGAGTATCAGGGGGAACAGGGCAGCTGCCATCACTGGAGAGAGGGAGGATGCTCTGGAGCTCCCACAACTCAGGGAACTGCTTCCTGTTACTGGGGTGTGCACAGTGAGGATGGGGGTCTATGGCAACACCACAACAGCAGGACCACCAAGAGCTCAGGCCCAACAGGAAACAGGATACAAATCTGTCCACCAAGTTAGGATCAAGGGGATCTGTTATGGTTTAGATCTCAGGGGTCTCCCCAGAGCCCCATGCATTCAACAGTGAGGCTTTGGAGAGTGATCAGGTCGGGGGTCCGCTGTGGTCCTCAGCAGGTGAGCCATTGATGAATCAAAGGCTGAATGTACTGTGAGGACCTGGGCCTGGCCAGCAGAGGGCGCTGCTAGGGGAGTGACCAGGAAGCACATACCTCCTCTCCTGTCCTTTCTCTCCGCACTTCCTGGCTGCCATTGCTCTTTCTCTTCCCACTTCCTGGCTGCCATGACGTGAGCAGCCTTCCTTCCCCCCAGACCCTCCATCATGCCCTTTCTGCCTTGGAGCCAGCCAAACAAGGACCTACAACAGGAGTCAAAATAAATTTCTCCTCCTTTAAATTATGCTGTTGAGTATTTCATCCCAGCAACCAGAAAGAGACTAAAACAGATCCCAAACCAGCTGAACTGCCAGTAAGGCCAGAAGACATGGACAGTGAGGATAAAAGAACCAAACACTAGCGGTGGATTTCAGGTTCCCCTCCCTTCCCCCTACCACTTTAAAGCAGGTGTGCAGTGGGAGGTCCGTCTCAGAATTTGGGTCACAGTGATTGATGAGACTTGGAGTCCTTCTTTTCCAGGGAGTATAGGAATAATTGTGCCTTTATGAAGAAGATTTGGGCTGTATTGTGCAGGAGCAACTTGTTGCTGAAGCTGTTGTTTAGAGGCTGAAGTTTGGGGAAATGTGAGGGCTGGGAGGAGCAGAGGGTGGACTGTGGGGGCAACTCTGGTCACTGGATGTCTGCTCTGGCATCCCAGTGCACCACTAATGCTGGCAGCAGGAGGTGAAAGCCCGACTCCCCAGGATCCTGCAGCTCTGACCCACTGGGCTGCAGTTCTGGCCCAGGGAATGTACTCCTGCTGGCCTTGCAGGCAGGAAGGTGTCTGATTCACTCAGAGCAGAGGCCTTCTTGTTCTGGAGCCTGAGGCTGCAGTGCAATCCCCACTTTCAACAGAAACAACTTCCTGAGAACGGCTTCAGCTCCTGAACCCGACAGAGAACGCGCTACTGGGACAAACTACACCAAACCGGGCAGCGCTCCGGGATCCCGCTCAGAACCCCACCCCGCAGCCAGCGCTGCGCGAACTGGAGCAACAGCGACCGGCCAGCGGGATTTCTGAGTCGGGGAAAATCTCCATCCAGGGAAAAACATCTGAACGGCACTCCTGTCTGCACGATCACAGGGTGAGTTAAGTGCGCGCTCTAACCGGTTTTTCCTG
>PVLD010016779.1:0-43899 GCA_004027595.1 Dinomys branickii | reverse complement strand
GGGGGGGGGGGGGGGGGGGGAGAGGGATGATGAGGGGGAGAAGGAGATGGAGAGGGAGAGGCCTGTTTGCACATCCCAGTCTCATAAGCTAAGACTTACTCCTTGGGTCCCATCCCCGCAGTAAGGGAGGAGTGAGTGTGAGCACAGTGTGCATGCATGTATGTGTGCGAGAGCAAGTGTGCACAGCTTGTGTGTGCATATACCTGCATGAGGATACCCTGTTTCTGCTGCTTCGGCAGCTACCATTTTTGGTGGAGGAAACACAGCACTTAGCCCACATGATACAGTCCATCATTTTTCCATGTTTGAATGCTTTCGGCCTCTAGAAGTCCAATGTGCTATCCATTGTACCATGGAGCCACCTCATTTTTCCATCTTGATACCTGTCACCAGTACAGGGGGAGCATGTGTCACCTGGTCCTAAACAATGGCTTGAAGAGGCTCTGGCAGGGGTGGGGGTGCTGACCTGGAGCAAGACTATGTGGGGCAGGACAATCTATGTCCAGATACCCTACGATATGGGGTATGGTCCCATAAAATGTACCCTGGCATCCTACTTCCACCAGGGGCTCTGTGTCCTACGTCTCAACCCAGTATGAGGGAGGTGAGTGGATTTCCTGGGGGTACGGAGTCAGACCCTGAGAGCTCTGACCTGGGGCGTTTTGATTTGTCACTTTTCTGACACTTTTTTCTGACACAGCATCTCCCTTTTAGTGGACGGAAGAGTGGAGGAGGGGAAGGGAAGGGAAGAAGGAGCAGCTCTGAGAATCTTGCAGGGCAGAGAGGTTAGTGAAATGGTGATGAGGCCTGGATTTAGGAGCAGGGATCAGGGTCAGCATTAACAAAATTAGTGGAAGGGCAGCTTCAAATGTCTCAGCAGTGTTTCTGAATAGTTACATGCAGCAGTCAAGCAGCAGAGCCTGGGTTCCAATTCAGGAGCCTGCCTACGAGGTTCTGGGGAACTGTCCTCTGTGTCTCAGTTTCCCCGTCTGTGAAAGAGGGATGCTTATAGTCCCTACCTTACAGGGAACCATGAGGGTTACATAACTTAGACTGGGGCCGTCAGAAGGGAGGTTTCTCCTGTTTAGATTTCAGTTTAATACGAGGCTGCACAATCTCCCTAACCCCTCTAGGGCATCACTGTACAGGGTAACAGTACGTTTCTCTGAAAGCCCAGCCACAGAGAGGGGTCCCATATAAGAAGCAGGCAGGAAACAAGGGGTACTGGTCACACCATGTCCTGGAAAGGCCTGCACCATCCCTGTATACAGAGCTGGTTCGCTTTTGGAACATCTGCTGTTTGCCCAACCTTCTCATTTAGTCCCACCTGTAGCCTCCCGTCCTACGACTTTGCTTATAGCCAGTGGTGTTTGCTTTAGCAGCTATCATAAATAGCCATAAAATTTACATCCCTATCACAAACATGGGAAAGTCTTTATAGAAACACATCTTTAATTTTTGTCCAATCTGATAGATACAAACTGGTATCTCACTTTATATTGAAATTTTCCTCATTGTTAGGTTAGATATGTCCTCATGAGTATCAGTCCTTCTGTTTTGTGAATTGTGCTTCATATCTTTTGACCATCTTGATATTGGATTGTCTTCTTCTAATAGTTTTGTAAAAGTCAAGTTTTTCATACCAAAGTCTGTAGAGCGCTGTTCTGAGGAGGTAGCATTGCTCACTTTTCACTTTGGTTAGGGAATGTGTCTGTGTTCACATTAGGCAAGTCCAGTTCACCAAATGTTCCCCTTATGAGTTTTGCTTTTCAGACTTTGTTAAAGAACACTTTGTAAATGGACACTGACAGATATATTTTTAAAGTTTTTCTTTCTTTTGGAGTTCTGCTAATTTACATTATGACCTTTAATCCACATGGAATTTATTTTTCTTATTCTTTGAGGCAGAAATTTATTTTCTTCCATGTGAGTAGTCAAATTGTCTCAGCAGAGTTTCAATTCTTTGACATTACATATGATGAAACCAAGGTCCCAAGAGGTAGAAGGACTTCTCCAAAGTCACATGATACTCAGTGGTGGGACCAGAACAGGGAATGAATTTTTAAAACTCGCAACCCAATGTTCTAGCACAACCATACTACTGTGCCATAAGATTCCATCTCAGAATCTTTTCTACCATTCTCAGATATAAATATATAAATCTGGTTTTAAGTTTCTTGAAATCAAGGATTTTTTTTCCTTTCCTTCTATCACCTTTAAGTACTTAGGGCAAGGCTTAACTATCTGGTAAACACTGGGGAAGAACATCCTGAAAAATAAACCAATGAATTAAGAAGATTGATTTCTGAATAATTAGTTCTTCTTAGTTCAGCTCTTGCCTCATGCCATGTAGGTTTGTATATTTTGGTACAGCAACTTGTTTAGCAAATGTCCACCGAGTATCAGCATGTGCCAGGCACTGGGCTACTTTCTAGTGATTAGAGGAGGAGCAAGATGTGCTCATTGCTGCCAAATAACTTGAAGTATAGTTGGAGAGACCAAAGTCAATAAGCAGCAGAAGAACTGTGCTTTTACACAGTGTGTGATGGGGGATGGGTGGTGCTGGTGGTGGGGGACAATATGACTGAAAATCAGGAAAGTTTCCCAGAAAAGGAGGACATTTGAGGTCAGTATTTAAGGTTGAGAGTATTAGTTTGGCGGTACTGGGAATTGAACTCAGGACCTTGCACTTGCCAGGCAGGCACTTATTCCACTGAGCTATATCCCCAGCCTGAGAATCCTAGTTTGGATCTGGACTCATGTGTAGAAGAGTTGGTCATCAGCTGTTGGCACTATTGGGGATGGTGGGAATTTTAGGAAGTGGAGCTACTTGGAGGAAGTGGGTCGTTAAGGCATGCTTTTGAGAACATTATTTTGTTTCCAAACCACCCCCTACTACCCAGCTGCCTTGAGATGGGCAGCTTTGCTTTACCACGGACTCTCCACCATGATACTGGGCCTCATCATAGGGCCAAAGAGATGGGGCCAAGTGACCATGAACTAAAACATCTGCGATCATGAGCCAAAATAGATCTTCCCTCCTACAAGTTGTTTTTCTTAGATATTTTATCACAGTGACAGAAACCTGACTAACACAATGAAGAGGATTGGCCAAGGGCAGAGTGACATCTAGGCAAAGGCAGAGAACTAAGGTCTCTGGCCACAGCTCTCTGAGATAAATCACCCTCACCATTTTTAAGAATTTGAGGCTTCTGCTTTCTGGATGAGCCTAGCCTAGTTTAGGGTTGATCACAGCTGAACATAGCACCCCAAATGCTGCCTGTCTTGCTGTTGATTAAAACACCCAAACTGAGGGACTCAATTTCATAATTTCCTCCCATCTAAGTGGGTTTCAACTTTTGGATAAATAGAATATGTTTTCACCTTATTTCATGATTGTAAATTGACACCCCGTTTTTGTTATCAGTGCTGTTTTTATGGCCTTTTTCACGCAGCCAGAATAACATATGAGACACCAGCCTGCAGTGACAGTGTGGCTGACGAAAACAGAAATAGCCCAGCTCATATTATTTGCAAGAGAATTATCCCCTAGAGGTGATTTTTAATTTGGGGGTCTGCTGCAAAATGGAAACCTGACCAAGGTTACTTTGCAACTGAAATGCTTGTCTTGCCAATCAATTATCAAAATGAGACTGGCTGGTTATTGTAGCAAGTCTTTCTGGGCTTTCTCCTTTAATGGGTCAAGTCCAAGTTGCTTCCATCATTAGGAAAAGCTAGGGGCGACTCAGCAGTTTAATTTGTTGGCGGGAGAAAGAGAAGACAAGGGAAAGGTTCTCATACCCAGATAAAGAAAAGCACAGAAACTGGGTGGGTGAAGCCTAAATTAGAGGCAGCTACACCAGCTGAGTGGCAAGCAAGTAGCTGGTGGTTGTTTATAAGAAATTAATAATTTAGCCCCAGGAATAAAGTTAGGACGTATGCACAGCAGAAGGAAACTTGCATAAGGGTTAATTGGTATCTATCAGATACAGGTAATAGAATTTATGCTATGTTAGTATTTTGGGGGAGTTGAGGCAGACAATAGAGAGACAGAAGCAAAGTTGAATGTGGAGAGCCAGTGAGGTCTTTTCTTGGCATGGGGGTTTCATGAAATCACTTATTCAGGCCCAACGGGGAGAGGGGGGTGGCCTCAGAACACTGATGGGCTTGAGGAATGAATTCTGCACCGCCTCCATTGTCGACATTGCATGTGCTATTTAAACTTGACATGTCATAAATCTAATAGCGGCAAACAGGATGGCACTGGTTTGCTAAACACTTTTATTTGTGTAAATACAGAAAATAATGCTGATATGTGAAAGTGAAAGTGACAGATACTGCAAGCTGCTCAGTCTAAGGACTCAAGGGCTGGACCTGGGGATGCTAAGAAGTAGGGGTGCAGGGTTGGGGACCACTGTATGATTTAAGACATTCTATCTTCTCTGTCTGTATAGTATCTGCATGTCTTGGGCTTAGGTTTAGGGCATCCTTTAGTTCTTAGAATAACCCATATTACTAAAGGGGGACTAGTGAACTGTACTAAAACTTTATAATTTTCATCTAAGTATAATCTTCTGTTCTCACAAAGTTGTGGTCAGGACCAAGTCTTATTCATGTCTTTATCTTTAGTATAACCACAGCACAAGACACTTGGCCTTCCTCTAGGTTGTGTTGGTTAAATTGATGAAGTAGATAGAGGCAGTAGGTCTATTCCCACTCCAGAATATTCCTTGGGTCAGCTGTCTTCAGCCTGTACAAGGTCAGACATCTACATAAATGCAATGATGATTTACTTGACGATTCAAGCAGCTTTAAAAGAGTTTCCATTGTTCAATATCTCACTCTTGGCCCCTTTGTCTGCTCTAACTTTTCATGTTGGTCCAACATTCATGCATATCAAAATTCTCAACTTCATTGGTGCCTCTCTGTATTTTTCCAATAACTAACAAAGACAGCTTGTTTTGGAGCATAGGACTGCCAATCAGCCCTGGGTTTTGTATGAGACCTCAAGCTTTCTTGTTAGTGTTAGCAATGCTCTTCTAAAGAATAGTCCATCTCAGAAGAAAAGTTCCTAAGAATTTCTTTTTCTTTTTCCTTTTCTCTCCTGCGCAGGCAGAGGATGCACTGAAAAGTCACCTCTCAGGTAAGTTCACATTACAAGTAGGTCAACTTTGCTAGTCTTGGGAGTGTCAGTTATACCTCCTTACTCTTGAAAGCGTGCTTTATTTTAACATGAATTTTAATGTCATTGGGGCTGTCCTTTTATTAAACCAAGCTGTCCTTGAAACATTCAGAAAGACTGCGAGAATGACTTTGAAAAGAGTTTCAGTGCATTTCTCTGCTTTTGTGTTGCCCTTTATTAAGTCATATGAGTGTCTCAAGATTCTTTAAGAAGATTCCCCAGTTTTTGAGTTTGCCTTTCTTGGCTTGAGAACCTTGTTTAATTTGAGTATTCATCAAATTTCCTTGTTACTGTTTTCCAGCTAAAAGGTTAGCCAAAGTATATCACTGTATATCAAAAGAGCTTGTGTTCCTTTCTACCCTGCTGTGTGTGATAACAGAGATAGAGACCTGGATCTGGGGGAAATGGGCAGTGTGCATGCATGTCAACAGCCACATGGAGACCTCCTCATGTGCAGTGTCCTCAGTCACAGAGTGTTGGTGAAGAGAAAAGTTAGATCAGCTGAGTGTAAATACTTATTCTGCTACCCAGTAGCTTTGACAAATTGGAAAAATCATTTTCTGTATGTTGCAGTTTTCTGCTCTATCAGACAGGGTTAAAAATAATTGCCTCTCTCATAATTATTAAGAGGCAGGATGTGGGTGAGGTTGTCGCCCCTGAAACTAGACTACTTGGATCTGAATCACAGCTCTGCCATTTTCTAGCTGTGAATCCTTAGGTAATTCACTCTCTGTGCTTGCAGCATCTTTCGAATGGGGATCATAATAGTACTAATAAGTAAGACTCTTGTAAGGATTGAGTTCATATGGACAAAGCTCTTAGAGAGCAGCCTGGGATCTTTAAAGTGCCGTGTAAGCATTAGAAGTTCCCACTGAGAGAACTAAGTGAGATGAGCTCCTCTCTTGCTCTCACTTAGCTAGTATGTAGGTAGCACTGGTCCAGGTGAGCAGGTAGAGAAACCCAGAAGTTCAGGAATCCAGGGCAGCATAGGGGCTGTGTTCACAACCGGGACTGAGAGGCCTCGTGCTTCTAATACACTGTCTATTAAACTAAAAATGATGAAGTAAAGCATAAGTACTGTCTTAAGCATTCCTATCTTGGGTCAATACACTGTGAGGCGGCAGAGGGAAAGGGGGCTAAGTTAAAGCAGCATTTATAAATATTTTAATAACGATGAATAAATGATTTGTCACAGTTTCACTGTAAAACAAATTATTCCAAGATGCACAGAGACATGGTGAATGATTGTAAACTAGTTAGCAGATGATGCTATGACAACTTGTGAGGAAGCACTCTGGAGCAGCGGCTCACATAGGAATTGATGCTGCTATACGTTCTAACATAACTTAAGAAAAAGAGAAATTTACTTATGAGCCCTTAATAAAGTATAAAGCTTCCTTAATGCAATATGTTACCAAAACTCTTTAGTAGCTTCTTGATTTCATTAAGCTTTGTGTGACTCTTGGGATTCTTTAGGGTGGCAAAGTTAACTGAAACAGGGGGGACTTTAATTTGGACAGTTCCCTTCTCTGATAAGCTTTTAGAATCTGGGGAAAACTTGCCAGGGGCAGAGAAAGGGATGAAGGGACTGGAGGAGGGCCTGGCATGGCCCTGGATTGTACAGCCTATGGAAGCCATATGGTGGACATGGGTGTCTTGGAGACTCTCATGAATCTATGGATTTCCAGAGTTGGAAGGACTTCATAGATCTTCTGGTCCAACTCCCAAATGACAATTGAAAACCACTGAAATAAAAGGACTCATGAACCCCACATGGCTGAAGGCTGGCAGTGTCACAGAGCTACTGTGTCATGCTAAAATCCATTCTATGCCCTCACTTCATAAGGCACCCAAGCAGGATCTAGCTCATTTATATGAAAAGGCCTTAGATACTTACTGAGTGTTTGGTGGGCACTAACCAATGGAGCCACCTGGGGATTAAGCTTAAATACATAAAGCAGGAAACCCAAACATCTGACACATGGCCCACGCCCCCCCACGAGGTACAGAGTTTTGAACACTGAAAGGCCTCAAAGAACCATTGCTGTGAGTTGAGCCCTAAAAGGGTCTCCAAAGCAGGATGATCAGATGTAGGATTCTACTAGAAGTTGAATAGGACCAACACTCAGCATCTAGCACTAACCTTGAGGAGGAGGATAGTTAGTGGTGCTAGTTTTTAGCACATTTGTCCTCTGCCTCATGCTCAGGCCCATTTCCCTCTCAGTGGACTCCCAATCTCATTTAACTGCTCATGGCCCTGTGTGTTTTCTGTGCTTTATGAAATTTTGACATAAAGAAAACATTTTCTACCATTTAGTAGTAGTTTCTCTTGAGAATTAAGGAAAAGTAGATAGATGGTTCGATCAACAAACTAAGACAAGGTAAAGGAGAGATTGGGGGCCAAGGAAGCTGGCTGAGGGACCCTGTGGCTGGGAAGCTCAGGAAATCCTGGGGTAGAGTTTCCTGCTCTGTTTTGAACAGTTGGTCCTTGAGGGTGGGGCCAGAGCCAAGTTGATCTAGCTTTACTTGGGCTGCAAGAGAACAAGGATGGGTGGACAGCTGCAGGTGCAGAGACCAGCAGAGTGGCTCTTCCAGGCCTGGAACTGCTGCTGATGGGAGGCTGGCTGCTTTGGTTAAGGGTGGGCCAAGGCATCTGCCCTGAGGACTTTTCTTTGAGGTTTTATAAATCAGTGAGCAAGATAGCCAGTTTCATGCCCAGGTGTCACATTCCAGGCCCAATCCAAAGTCAATTGCTGGCTGACTTTGATTCTCCATCATAAAACCTGGCCCAGTCCTGTCCCAAGTTGGGACACTGGCAAAGTTTGGCCTTAGACGCCTTTCACTCAGCACTTCTTCATTTTCTGGCTCCACTCCAGTTCCCCAGGCAACATTTTTGCATTTTAAGGGGTTCACTAATATCCTGGGGTTCTCTAACAAAAGAGGTCTGTACTCCCAGCAGAGAATAACCTGCAATTTGTCTCTGCTGCCATAAGGAGGTGGTAATTTCAGCAACCAGGTGCTATGTGAGATGTGAAAATGAATAGCTTCAGAGTATTTTGTTGTTTTTGTTACAGTTTTTGAAATCTTAAATTTGTCACAAATATTTTAACACTAGGAAACTGATCATAAAAGTCCTGATTTGAGATTATCTTTGAAAGATTAGGACATTTGGCCATATTCCCTTGGGCCCAGGAGCCAGCTGAAGCTAAGTAGGACTTCAGCCTCCTGTTGTCACTACACCCGTATGTTTGGCTTTCGCTCACATTTCCTGTCTGCTTCCTGAAGACCCTGTTTGAAATTTAGATAACTGTTACGGTTTGTGTCCAGATGTTCCTCAAAGCCTCATGCAGTTTTAGGCTTTTTCAGAGGAGCTGAATCTAGAGTTTAAGGTCCAGGGCTGGGATTAAGAGTGTGAGTGATACATTTGCTCTAGGGTGGGTGGCTGCATACAATATAGGGGACAGAGACAGCTCTCCCTCCCTCCCTCTCTCCCTCCCTCCCTCTCCCTCTCTCCCTCTCCCTCCCTCCCTCTCCCCCTGTCCCTCTCTCTCTCTCTCCCCCCTCCCTTTTTTCTTCCTTCCCTCCCTCCCTCCCCCACTTTTTGCTCTTATTTTTGCTGTCATTCACTGCCATGAACTGTTGTTCATTTGCCGTATCCCACCTTGCCTCAGAGCCAGCTGATTATAGACTGAAACCCACAAACTATGAGCTAAATAAACCTTTCCCCTTTTAACTTTGGATGTGGGTATTTGTCTCAGCCACGAGAAAAGTAACTAAGACAATAACCCTCTGGGTCTCCTGTGAGTTAGACATAAAGCACCACCTTGCCATTTCTTATGTGTGTGAAAGACGATTGGATCATGGAGGGTCTATACTGATCAGTGGATTAATCTACTAGGGAACCCCCAGATAAATGTGCTGTTAGGACGTAAGGCCTGGTTGGAAGAGGTGGGTCACTAGGGAGCATGATCTGGAGGGATACATATGCCTTCCCTGTTCCTCTCTTTACTCTCTGCTTCCTGGTTAACAGATTGAGCGGCTATCCTCCGCCCAAACCCTTCCACTGTGCCATTTCTGCCTTGCAGCCAGTCAGTCAGCCAGTGTAAACATGAGTCAAAATAAACTTCTCCTGCTTTAAGATGTAGGTCCAGGTATTCATCCTAGCAATGAGAAAAGTGACTAAGACAAGATCACAACTCAGACGAGTTTGGTTTTGACTACTTCCTGCCCCAGCCATCACCATGTGCCCCCTTCCCAGCCCTATAATTACCAGCTGTGTGGGTTTCCCTGCCCCTATGTGTGCTGCTTGCCAGATCCTGGGCTGAGGTGCTGTCCTGTAGCTCTCTTGTTTAAGGTTGTGATCCCAGTACACCACCAGCGCAGAAAGGGTAAGCACAGAACATTGAATACAGATGATTCCTCATGTCATAAGATATGCATGATGATTCAGATCCCGGTCCCTCACAGACCTGGCACATGGTAGGTGCTCTACAAGAGCGCCTGTTGAATTAAATTGCACTGAACTGGGCCAAAGGTTTGGATAGACAGATATCGTTTTAGTAAAAGAATAAGGAAAAGTAATGATGCCCCATGACAGTCTCTTTCATACTGTTTTAACTATGATCCACTGAGAGAAAGGCACTTTACTTTGGGACCCTGTAAACTTGCTTCATACATGAGAGACAAGTGTTATACTATGGTCTTCTCATGGCACGGTACATGTACTCTGAGCTGATCCATCTTTCTGTCCCGCCCCGCCCCCTCCCCTCCCCCCTCCTCTCCATTCAGATCTACTCCATCTCAAACTTCTGCTCCATTCCCTTTCATTGCCTTCTGGAAATAATCTAAATGGGTTTCATCATTACTAATGAGTCACTACCTGTATTTTGAAAACCTGATCCAGATTGTGATTCTTTGTCTGAATTCTCAACAGACTGTGTGCATCAGATTTTAGGTCTTTTCCAGGGTACAGAGATAATATGGAACTGACCACATTCTTACCAAGTTACTTACTGTCAAGTTTCATCTCCACATTAAGCCCAGCCAATTTTCATCTCAACCTTATGACAACTCAGTATCATTGCTATTTGCAACTCCTCCTGTGATGATTTCAACATTTATAGCATGCATTGTTTGTTACATGTAGTATCCTCTTCTGCTTCCTGGTGTTCCTCGTTTTCCTAAGTAGATCCTTAGCTTCCTGTGGGCAGGTACTGTGCCTTACGTATTTTTATGTTTCTCTTTTAATGTTCATGCCAAAATGGAGGAAAACAAGACTTATGCTGAATTAGAAATGTCTCATATCAAAATAGGTCTTTTAATGACAGGATGATGACTCTATTAAAATGTCAGTACAGGCCTTCCTCATTCATTCTGTATTCCCAGGAGGACAAGAATTGCTCCAAATTGGTCAGACTCAGGGTATGGTAAGAGAAAGGAAGACCCAGAACTGACCTTTTTGTGGGGTGTCTCATCCAAAGGACTTAATTACAGAGGACATCAGTATAGGTCTTTAAGATTAAAAGGGACACCCTTGATTTTTAAAATGAAGACTACATAGTGTGAGTGAACTTTTCAGATCCCATGCTGACCCGAGAGTTGTCAGCTTCCTGAGAAAGCAGTGGCAGTGAATAGGCGTGGCCAGCGAGAAAGGGAGGAGCCTCAACCAGGAGCAGCTCTGACCACTGCTGGCTCCTCCACAGCTATGGTGAATACCTGCAGTGCAGTCAGTTTCTCCCTTGCCCCCATTATCTTTCATGAGCCCCACTTCAAATCTGAGTGCTGTGACTAGGTGATGGAGTGCTGTACCTTTGGTCATCTCAGTCATCTGGCATCCTTCTCTACTGTGGGCAGGATCCCCAGGTTAGATTCTGCTGATCTCGTGATCTGCAGTGTACTGCACATGCAGTCTCATGTCCTGCCTCGTCCACTGCCCTACACACAAACCACCTGCTGTCATCTAACACCCCAGACATCATGTGTCATTGTTATAGGCCCAAATTCAGTCTGATCTGAGGTCCAGTGGTCTAGGATAAGGTTCTAGCCCTACCTTTTTCTAACAGGAGTTTCTCCGACTGCCATATTTCTTATCTGTATGAAGTGAATGGCCTCTAAAATTCCAAGCAAATTACCAATGCTGGCGGTAAGAATACCTATTTAATGTTTTAATTCAAAATGTACCATGGTGGATTAAATTGAACTCTCAGTTAACACTCATCCACCATTCCGGGGAGCCTTTTCTGGCCAGGAGTGCTGGTCCTGGGGGATGCAGTGGTAGGAAAAGCTCACCTTGGCACAGCATTGACGGGTCTCACAGTCTCATTCTTCCAGCCTTGTTTTAGGAAGCAGGAGGCTTGCATCTACCTTCACTCTCCCTAACTTGTAAGACTGCCCCAGAAATGAGATAATAACACTTCCTATTGTGGGGAGGATGTGCACGGTCCTTAGAGCACATAGGCCATGCATTCTTCCTTCTACACATTCCTTTCCATCCACTGTTACACACACCCACAGTACAGTAGGACATGACAGCCAGAAACTCCACCCAGGAGATTTATCTGAACATGCCCACACTCCTGGGCACTGAGTTACTGTTCAAATGTCTGCTTCCCACAGAAGGCCTAGTGCTGGGCCCATGGGAGAGGAAGCACTGATTTCCCTCTTTCACTGCCCCAGCCAAGAAGTGGTTGTGAGTTCTCCCTGGGGAAAATTCAACTGCAGAATCTTTTGTTGAAGGAAGCACCTTTCACGTGAGGAGATGGAGGCAAGATAAAATGACACATTGCTAATGATGTATTTTATGGACTGCCATCTGTCTGCAGAAAGGTCAGAGAAAGATGGCAACATGGTCGCAGGCGATTGGGCTGCGGCAGTGGTTGAAGGGACAAATGGCTCTCATCGGAACATGACAAGGAGCCTCGGTGACATCATATAAATGCCCTAATTGGGAAGTGGTCAATCGAGCGGGGCTGACTTCTGAATTTGATGTGTCAATAAACAAGCTCAAGGTGAGATGCTGGATCAATACTGCAGGACAAGAACCAGCCGGCAAATTTACTGCAAAGTAATTGGGTGCAAAATGACTCAAGTCAACCTTCACACTGCCGAAAAGCAAACAAACGGTTGGCCCGATGGTTACTGTCTGTACATGTCAGTGGCTGCATAGGAGCACTTGCTGCCTGCTAATGGAGCTGGAGAAGGGAGCCCCCAAAAGGAATAGAAAGCCACACACCTCTCATGATGTTGCTGTCTCTGGCAGAGGCTTTCTCACAGTTGGTGTCATCTAGATGCACCTCCCAGGGAAAATCTTAAATACAATATAATATAATGTAGTATGGTAATAGTAACTATAATTATTATATACCCACTCTTTACGCTGACTAGGTTGCAGAATATATGAGACCCAGGGGAAATATTCATGCCTCTATCTGCATCTTCTGTCTACTATTTGTTAAGGCTGGTGATAGTTTATTCTTCCATCTCTGGGTGTAAGGAATAGGGAATTAAGATTCTCAATAGTCTTAACTTCAGGTTAGGTGGGAGAATTAAGAGGGCAGGTCCTGTCCTGATCCAGAAGTGTGTAAAGTGTCCTCTCCCACAAGCTTCCTGCTTCTGAGAGTGTTGAGCAGGAGCGCGCTGGAGCTGGCTCAGATCCTCTCACAAAAGTGGATTGTTAAATATTCAGGAATACTGTGAGCTGGTTGTTTAACCATTAGTGGCTTGAAATTGGCCTCCAAAAAATCAGCAAAGATTCTAGATATCAGACCTTGGGAGTTATGCACTACATGCCCTTGGGAGGAGGGATGTATCCTGGCAGTTTGAGCTCCAGCTGGGGAAGGGTGGGCCCAAGACTGCCAGTACCCTCAGAGGTTGGACTGGCTTCTGGGTAATTACGCATTGGTCTGTGAGGTGCTGGGCAAGGCGAGGCAGCTGAAGGCAGCAGGAGAGCCAGTGTCTAAGGAAAAAATTCCAGTCACATTTTGGTCTCTTTTTCTAGGAGGATGCCCATTTATGGAGGATTGATTGGAATGGGCACCAGTGGGCCAGCCTTTTAGGCCAGCTCATCCTTCACTGAGGGCAAGCCCTGTACTGACAGTTAGTGTGCTGCATAGAGTCATGTAGGTGGTAGTATGTTAAAATGCTCCTGTATTGGCCACTCAAATCTCAGTTGCCCTGGTTACAGATTTGCTTTCTCTCCTGCTCAAGGTTTTTCCATCTCCCCAAAAATCCAACCACCAAAGGGTCAACATCTACACACCTGGGCACTTTAGAGACCATACTCCTGTTTAGGTCAGCTTTGTTCCCAATGGAGCATTGCTCCTGGGCCATCTCCATCAGTAAAGGAGAATTTGTGGGGTTGGGAAATATCATCTATACAACTGAAGACATCTGGGTTCCTGGAGGCATAAAACACAAGGTATCCCATGAACACCATAAAACTTCTGGATGGACAGAGTGGGCTGGGGTGAGCAGAGTCCTCAGGGCACAAGAAGACTTGAGCGCCCTGGAGAGAACCCAGGAGATCACAGCCAGCACCCAGTAGCCTAGGTTCTGACTCACGGTGTGTGACAAAGATAAGTCACTGAACATTCTCTTTGCCTCCATTTCTCCATTTGTGAATTGAGGTAAGTCAAAGAATCCACCCAATTGAGTTGCTGCACAGATTAGCTTGTGATTAATTCATAGAAGAAGGTGCCTAGAACAGTGTCTGGCTCAGAGGTGGTGAACTCTTACACTTCACATGCATACTTCTGTTATTTCTTATGAGCTTCACAGAACCTGTGTGCAAACAGGTTTTATCACCAATGCCTCCATTTTATGAGATGGAGACTTAGCCTGAGAAGTCTAATGACCTGCCTGGGATCTCATGCACAGTAGTGCTGGAGTCCTCAGATCCAGGCTGTTTGCTTTACTCTTCTGCTGACCTACAGGTACCCACAAGCATGAGGGAGGTGCACACTTGGGAGAAAGCAGACTGCCAGGAAAATGAAGGCAGAGGGGTGGAAGAGGTTGCCGGAGAGAAAGGCACTGAAGGAGGGTGATGGAACATTCCAGGTCCTCATGGCCTGAGAGGTGTGGACGGGAGGTGGCTAAGCAGGCAAAACTAACCCCGATTTTCCCAATGTAACCTACACATGAGCTCTATTCATGTAGGAACAGAAAATTTAATTCTGCCGCCTCAAGGTTGTCTCTTCTGGTATTAAATATAGTCCCTTTGGTGTAAATTCTAGTAAATTTGGGTTTTGCCTCCTCTTTGTCCTTTCCTTTCCCTGAGGGTCCTTTTATCTGGGGGAGGGGGAAGGGGTAGTGTGTGTATGTGTGTGTGTGTGTGTGTGTGTGTGTGCACACGTGCTTGTGTTGCTTATCTGTACATGTGCATGTATAGCCCTCCTTCAACACATGCTGACTGCTGTTAGGTGCCTTTGGGGCTATCAGCCAAGATTCCCCTCCAATCATGTTACCTGGATGTACAGATGCTACCTGATATGCAGGTGGCAGGTGAGGTGCTGACAAGCCTCAAGGTCCTGGTCTATACTCCAGAGTTCTGGGAAACTCTACCTTCTGTGGCTGTTACTTTTCCTGGCTCTATGTCCTACCCCAGCTTGCACAGAGCCCTTTCCCAGAGGCCTTGGCAGCGGAGGCTGAGCTATCATCATGCCCCTCCTTCTCCCACAGGCTCTCCACTTTCTGCCTCTTAGCAGCATTCCCACCCTGAGTTTCCAGGGCAAGCTCTGGGTGCTGAGTCCTTTCGTCCCACACATACTGAGGAGAAAAGTCAGGCCTCTAGCCTAAAGTACCACATGTACTTCTCAGTCTTCTAATTCCTTAAACTAAAATACTTTCAGGACTACTATTTCTTCAGTGCTTTAAAAACATCTATTTGAAATTCCATTGATCTTTTTCTGCAAAGCCAGTCCTATGTCCCTGGTTCATAAAAGAAGAGACATAAAGAGCAAGAAAGCAAAAGGCAGTTGTTACCTCAAAATACTGTCCATCTGCTTTTGTAGATTGCAAAGAACAAGGCCTGGCATTTACTTGGTAAGTACTCAGCAACTGTTATCTAGTCTCATCCATCATCACCATCACCATTAGGGACAGAAGCCAGGGAACAATCTCAGTTGTGTCTTCGGAAGGATGAGTGAGTTTGAGGAGCCCTGGGAAAGCAGGGAGGGGTCCTAGGGGGTCAGGGAGACCACTTGAGAGAAACAACGGGGCATGGAGATTGAAGCTTGGCTGGCCTCTCCCGTCCCCACTTCATGCCCAGCCTCTGTTCTTCATCTGGCCTCACCCAACTCTATCTAGCACCAAACTCATCATCCCCTTTCACAGGGTCTCTGTTCTTCCTTGCTTTCTCCACACTGAGAACACTCAACAGACTCCAGTCTCCATCCCGACTGCAACCTCATGAAGGATTCTGAGCTGGGACCACCCAACCCTGCAGCTTCCAGATTTCCACCAACAGACTGTGAGAAACTAAGAAATGGTTGCTTTCAACCACAAATTTTGGACTAATTTGTTACACAGCAGAAGATAAGGTATACATGTCCATATTCTTCACTGACTAGGATGCTCATAATCATTTTAGTACCTCTAAGTGCATTTTTCATTTTTTTTTGAGACAGGGTCTCACAATATGTAGCACAGGCCTTGAACTCCTAGAGATCTTCTGAATGTTTCAGGTTTCTGAGTGCATTTAGGTATGTGCCACCACACTTGGCTTAATGCATTTTTAATTTCACAAAAAATTTGGTAAACAAAAGAGAGGGAAATGCCTGAGGGAAGGAGCCAGGAGGAGCAGGTCCCTGATCTGTGCTAGGATCAGATCCCTGATCTGTGCTAGGATCTGGAACTTAAACTCTTCCCTCTCTCTGGACCTCATTTTTGGGGTGAGGGTTGAACCAAACAGTCTCTAAGATGATGACCAGCTTTGGTGAGACTTTGTGAATATTTTTGAGAGACTCCAATTCTGCAGATGGGAGCTCACCAAATTTCCTGACCAGATGCATCCAGAAGAAGCCTCTTGTCTGCCTTGTCCACAGACACCATGTGAGGCCTAAGGATGCAGCCTGATCAGCATATTTGGTCCTGAATTGGGAAGGAAGCCAGTCAGAAGAGTCCTGGCCCTCCCAGTGACATCTGGCCCTAATTGCAGTCCTCAGAGCCTCCCTGCCCCTTCAACACCCCTGTCTGCTGGGTGGGAGTGTTCTGTGCTCCCTGGTTGGTGCTGGAATCATCCATCACACTAGTTATTTTCTTCTCGGACTTGAGAGGATGATCCAGGCTGGATGTTTTACTTTGTCCATGTTATGCTGTGACACTTCTCTGCACTAACTCTGCTTGGCTTGCAAACCAGCCAGGCTTTTTCTCATATCACACAGTGCCATGGCTGTGCTGTTTTGATGTCCCGTGTTTTCATGGCAGTGTCTCAGGCTCTTTGAAAGCAAGAAGCAGGCAGCCTGAGGGGAGAAGCAGTGAGGGGTGAAGAGCTCCAGCCCTCCACCCACCTGTCCCCTCTCTCCCTGTAAAAGGAGACTCTTACTAGTGTCACTGGAGTATATGGGCTGCACAGGACAAAAGCTCACTGATGGTGCCTTAAACACAAACCTTACCACCCCCAAATAGGAGAGAAAGTGGCAACCAGAGTTGATCAGCATCTCTAGACAAGAGTGCCACTGTTCAAGGTAGAAAGAAAGAGGAGTCCCAACAGGTGTCTTATGTGCCACCTCTCTTTGTCTAGACTGTGCCTCCAGGATTCCCTGCTCAAAGAAAGCTGAGAAAGCATGTGCACTGGAGGGAGGTTGGTAGAAGAGCAGTGGTGTCTACAGCCATACCACCCTGAACACACCTGATCTCGTCTGAGCAGTGGGCTGGAGTTTACAGAAACATGTCCTTACAAGTGCACCCAGTTCTCTCCAGAATAGGCCAAAAGGGGAATCTGTTGGCTTCTGTAGCCAAAAGTAAGGAAGACCAGGTATGTCTGGGCTTCCTGGGCTGCTTCTCACACATTCCAGAGTTTCTCTATGCCTTTCTCTGTGAGGATGCACCCTCCCTCTCCATCCAGCTGAATTAGCCCCATAGATCCTGAAACCACACTCACAGCTTGACCAGCAAAGAAAGGTCTGTGTCTCAGATTCCAAGCTGAAGGTCTCATGGAAGGTCTCTGGCCTGTCTTTGGTTAAATGCCTACCCCTTGGCCATCCATCCTTAGCTGGGGTCAAAATTCCTATAGTTACCAAAACAAAGGTTTGAAACCACTAGTTATGAGAATCCTTAGCAAATTGAGGGTCATGAAATCCCTCCCGGACTCTTAAGGTTGGAATGCAGTGTAGGAACAGCACTCACGAGGAGTGGGAAGAGGGATGAACAGACAGAACAGTGGTTGCTCTGAAACCAGAACCACAAGGGACCCCCAGAGAGCACAGGCTCCAAAATGCAGAGAGGTCAGGGAATTTGACCTATTTCACACAGCAAGTTAATAGAAGCTCTGGGACTAGAAGCCTGGCCACCTTACACTCCTCGTTCCTTTCAGTGAAAGGTTTTTCAGCTTCCACATCCTAGACCTGAGCCTGGGGAATTCTCTGCTGTTGAGTTGTCCTCACATTGGAAATGTTTAGTTTGTAGAGGTTTCCGTGCTTAATCAGCTGGCTGTAAGGCAGGGGGCATGGCAGAGGGACATTGCGGAGGAGAAACAGTTCATGGTGTGGCAGGCCAGGTAGATGGCAGCAAACCAGCAAGCAGCAAGCGACACTGCAGCAAGCGACAAGCAACTTCTGTCCCTTATATTCTATCCATGATATGTACTCCTAGGATGGGTAGCACTCATACCCAGAGTGGGCCTCATCATTATCTACACTCAGAACTATGCCAAACAATCAATGGACTAATTTAGTAACCACACACTCTTAATCCCAGCATCACACACTCTAGATCCAGCCACATCTGAAAAACACCACCTACGAGTTTTCTTTTTGGGGGGCATCTACATACAAGCCATAAGACAGTAAGAAACCCTGCAGTCAAAGTGACATGCCTCCATAGTGGAAGGAGGGCCCACAGGAAACAGAAATCTTGGTGCTTACTTTCACTAATATACAAGCTTGTATCCAAAAGATAATTTAAAAAAAAACTGTGATCCAGGGTTCACTAAAGTACAAAAAGTGAATTATCAACTGAGGAGAATTTTATCCTTCTTTGAAGTTAAATAAGAGCTGCAGCATTATCAATCCTGGAGGAGGCAAGAGGGAAAGCACCTGTCCCAGAGGGAGGATTGCCCAATGCCTAGTAGGGCAAGTCCTAGCAGAGGGCACGTGTGGCTGCTACCCAGCCCTCTTCATGTGGCTGGTAAGATTTCTATAGGTGTTTCCCATGTGGGCTGTGCAGGAGCCAGGTGGTGGACTGATTTGTCATGGAAACCTTCCCTGGGGCCATTACCTGTGACAACATTTCTTTACAAATAGGCAACTTCACCAGCAATTTCATTTCTGCTCAAGTTTGTGTTTTCACACAACACTGAGTTTCTATCCACCTTCAGATGTCCTTCCCCTTTCCCATTTCACGCTCCTGTCCCTAAATAATGTTTGCATTTTCTATTAATAGGACTGTCTTGATTGTGGCTGGTCCAGCTGACCTACTTTCTCCAGTTTTTTATTTTAGAAATAGTGCTGCCGGATTCTCTTAGCATTGTCTACCCTTCAGTTATTTATTCTGCATGTGGTTACAAAGCTCTTGCTCTTCTGAGACTGAAAAAACAAATAAAATACAGTCCCAAGCCTGAAAATATCAAGTCTAGTTTCAAGTCTAGTCTGGGAAGTCAAGACAGATACTCCTACCAAGTGACATATCAGGTAATAAAAAATATATCACAGGAGTGAGTTCTCTTGCTTCCAATTCATAGTTTCTTCATTCATCAAGAAGAGATAAGGACCTGGGAAAGAGAATCTTGGCTGACTGCTCACCCTCTTAGGCCCCAGCCTGGTTGTCCACTATTTGCCAAAGCAGATGGGCCTCTATTATTTTAATTGCTCGTCCTGTTGTCTTGATTTGGGTCACCCATTCTCACTTCAATCACCTCCCACACCAGACTCAGAGGCACCTCTCTGCCTTTGCTTATTCAGCAGTTCTTGGTGGATTAACTTTCCTTTCTTCTGTATCACTATAATAAATTTAAATAAACTTCATACTTCCTTTTCCTGTTAATGTTGGACTTTGCCATGTGACTTCCTTTTACTTTATGATGGACAAAGTATGTATCTCTCTTCCTTTGACTAAGAATTTGGTCATGTGACCTACTTGGTCATGTGAACTGATGTTAGCAGATATGATGTTCACATGTTGTCTTCTTAGTCACTTTTTTCTTCTCTGAGACAAAATACTTGACACAACTTCAAGGAGGATAGAGAGGTTTACAGTGGTACGTCAGTGCAAAAACTTAATTATTAATTTTTGTTGCAACTGAAATGTATATGCTTGCACTTTGGTTGTGACAAGAATCATGGAAAAAATTAAGTTCGTGAACCAAGGTACCACTGTATTTTGGCTCACCACTACATCCACGGCTGGCTGGCTCCAAGACAGAAAAAGCCTGGCAGAGGAAGGCTGCTCACATGATGACAGCCAGGAAGCAAAGAGTAAAGGAGGAGCCTGGGAGGAAGATACAACTTTCTAGGTCATGCACACAAGGATCCCCCTTGCTCTTCTGGCAAGGCCCCACCTGCAAACGGCACATTCGGCTCCCTTGATATAACGCCCCCTCAATCCAGTCACCTTCCAAAAGCCCTGCTCTAAGTCTGCGAGAGTTTTGCACGTCATACTTCATCAAAACCACAACACCTGTGTTCCTGTGATTTTCTGTGGCCACAAGAAGAGCAGGTCCCAACCGGCCTGCTATCAGTAGGCTCGTCATCAATGTGCACACCTTGACCAGACCTACAGTTTAGAGCCAGTCACAGCCTGGACCCATGTCCTGTAGCCACTGAGAAAGGGTGAATGAGTTTGCTACCTGAAGGCACTGAGTTTGTGGGTGGTTTGTCCTGTAGCATGAACGTAGCAAAGATGACTGTTAAAACAACCATTACAGGAGACATCATTTTCCCATTACTTAGCACCCAAAATTGACCTTGCCTAAAGCTCTTTGTTCATCTGTTTCATGTCACTCTAGCTCTTACGGCTTCTGTTGCTGTGTTGCTCTGTACATATATTCTCTGCTGTCTCCCATATGGGTTTCCTGCCCTTGTTAACTGTGGTGTGAGAGCAAAGGGGCTGGATAAGGGTTAATGTGCCTCTTTCCTGTCACTGTGTCATCTTAGGAGCTAGACGCATAGCAAAGATTTCAGCCAATGCCTATTAAAAGGTGCATGCTGGTTCTGACACCACGAGAGCTCCTCTCCGGGGACTGGCTTGGGTTCCAGTGCTACTAAAGTGTTTCCAGAATGTGCAGGAGTAATAAGGTGCAGGCAGGTTGGACTCTACAAGTGAGCAGGAGTGCACATGGGCATGTGGCCTGCTGAATTCACCAACTACTTCAGTTTTTCAAAGGTATTTCCACTGCTGGACTCATTCCCAGGAAACACCATGTACCTGGCATTAGTGGGGTCAATGCCCATCTTTGTGAGTGTGGGGGGAAAAGAACAATTTCCTCAGTGGTGAAGCTGTGGGTGTTCTCTGAGGAGGTGATGTTCTCTGAGGTGTCTAAACAATATCCATAATCCCAAGTATATTTTTGGAAGTGAGAGACAACCTCCCTTTGGCCATTCCCCTGCTATGCCCACCCTGCTCATTTGCTGGACTATCCCTGTTCTCCCCACATGCTCACACCCTTCCCTGCTGGAGGGCTCCACAGCTCACCAGAACCTGCCTTCTGCGTATTGTCAGGCAGTTTTGTGTTTTCATCCCTAGATTCTTCCATAGTGCTCCACTTACTGGTGCCTTTGAACTCTTGAAATTATGTCACATTCTAGATACTTGAGCAAACAAGCTTGAATCCTTTAGAGCCCTGTGAGCACCTATGGGGTGGGGCAATATTTATATCAAAATGACCTCAGGTGCCCCTGGTCAGACCTTCAGAAAAATCTCTCTTCCGGTCGGGGATGTTGTATACTGACCTATGGTTTGTGGACAGCCCAACAGGATGTACCAGATCCACGTACAGTCATGCCCAGGGGATAATACAATGGGAAAAGGAACCAGGGAAGAAAAATTAACTGCCTTTCATTTTCTTCCACAAATACTCATCTGTTCTCTGTTATGTGCCATGCTCCATGGATATGCAATCACCACCGTAGTAGACAACTCCTCAAAGAAAGCTGTTGCACCCACTAAGAATTGAGCTCCACTATGTACAACAAAAAATTCAAGGCTAGAAAACTGTGACATGAGAAAGCAGGATGTTTATTTCTCTTTCACATGGAAAAAGTCCAGAGGTGATCAGGTCAGGCTGGAATGATGGCTTTAACCATTATAGGCGGCCAGAGGAGAAAAGGAAAAAGAGCATACCCTCCAGATGAGTTTATGGACCAAGTTGGTAAGAATGAAGGCAAAGGCATCTGGGGAGTTTCTGAAGGGACACAGACAAAAATTAATGGCAGAACCTAGTGAGAAGATGAAAACTGGCGAGGAAGTTTCCATAGAGACTTTTGAAGATTTGGGGACAGTGGAAACTCATTTCTCATGTTGCACAAAGACTTGGGTACACTCAAGAGATAGCATTTGTAGACTGTGCGAAGAACTAAATCACTTCCTAAATGGTTAAGATGAATTCCTGGATGTGAGAACATTGAGAGTTATTAACTGATGCTTGCCTGCCAGAAACAAACCATTCCTTCCACTGGCTGGGACAGAGGCACCTTGGGCACAGTGGACAGTCTTTCTGATTATGATAGAATCTAACTTGTATGTTGCCAGATGTGGCAGGACATGAGGCAGGCTGTGCAAAGGTGGACTGTTTTCTGAGGAAGGTGGATCTCTGGGGCTCATTTGGAATCATAAATTGCAGGGGCTGGATCAGAGCCCAAATACCGGGAGAGAATTCCTTCTTTACAGATGATCAAGCTGGAGCCCAGAACTGAAGGGAGTGATTTAATTCACTCGACAAAAGAAGTGGTAGAATCAGGATGAGAATTCAAATTTTCAGGTTTCCAGCAATTTTGTGAACAGGTTTCTGAAAGTGGCAGAGAGACTGACCAGGCCTCAGCACATGGCTGGTTGTTAGGAAGGAGGGATGATGTCACTCTGTGTCACATCTCTGCCCCGTGGTCAGCAGCCTCCACCGGGTAGTGCTGTTCGTTGCTGTTCATGTTCCTTCCAGTGCCTTGCACTGCGGTTGAGGGGTGTCCTGGACACTTAAGGAGGAGGACAGGCCATTGTTGGACATTTTAATATCTCTTTCTTCTGCTTTTCTCTGTGGCTCCCCCTCCCGAGCTCCACCCCCACCTTCTGCCGCCATCATTTTGAACCACTAGGGTGTGAAATATAATAAAGCATTGTACCGTTCAATCTGTCGGCTATTCCTTAAAGGTGGACTCCAGGTAAATATCCCCTTGGCCTGTGAAAAATGAGCTTACCTGCAACAAATGACTTTGATGAACCTCAGGAGCCAGCCCTCTATCATTCTTTTCCAATTGGCTTCCTCAGCCAAGCATGATTTCCCTGCACAAATTTGTCTTGCTGAAGGAAGAGTTTCTCTAATTCACTTCCCTCCCAGTGCCCTAGCTTCCCTGCCTGGGCATTCCTTTATCTGGCCACTACTCTCAGATATGTCTTTTTTCTGGAAGTCAGGAACTCTTCACACAGTCATCAAATGCTTCACCAGGTAGATCAAAATCAAAATTCAAGTTAATCAGTCCTTCCTTGAGCTCTTATTGGATATGGCTGAGTGGTAGTGGACTGAACTTGGATTTGTGAAATGATTGTACCCTCATACTCTCACTTTATACCTCGGTATCCTTCCTTATTAAACGAGAACAGATAACAAAACCCAACCTTCTTCTTTGTAAGAGTTTCTGAGTAGCAAATTTTTGCATAAGCAATGCTTTAGAAATATAAATCATTATACAAACACCAGAGTTCTTATTGTGGACCTAAACTCTTTAGGGAATGAAAGAAAATGTATTTTTCGTTTATTTAACAAATATTTGTTGAGTGGCTACTATGTGTCAGGCATAGTGCAAGGCAGTGGAATATAGTTTAGGGAATGAAAGGAGCAAAACTCCGGCTTTTGTATTTCATTATAATGTTGTAATGACAAAAACCGAGCTATATAAGAACCAAAAGGGTGTATAGGGCAAAAGGTACATTAACTCACACATTAACTGAATAATGCACAGAAAATATAAACTCTTTTTATGTGAGACTGTCCACAATGCACTGATGTATAATTTGATTTAATTTTCAAAACAACTGTGCAGGTTAACCATTTTGACGGCAAAGGAATTTGAAGGCAATTTGCCTAAAGTCATAAAGCAGAGCTGGGATGGAGGCTCAGGACTCTCAGACTCTTCAGGGCTTCTTCCTCTCTCCTCTATGCCTCTCAGCTTTGGTCTGCAGCTGGCTGCAGTGGTCAGTAGTTGAGAGAAACTCCAAAGAAGAAGCTGCGTCCCACTTGGCTTTGAAGGAAAGGAAGAATTTGCATCAGTGTGGTGGGCAGAGAAGGGCAATCCTGGTGGTGCGGGACTAGGGAGTGTGTGAGCCACACATATAGCAGAGAGGAGGGAAGCCTGGCTGGCTGAGGACCAGGGTAGAGTACGATGGACATGGCCTGATCACAGCAGGGCTCCTAAGTAAGTCGGAGGAACATTCTTGTCCAGAAAGTGAAAGTTGAGGGCATTTTATTGTTAAACAAGAAGTAGGTCACATCCCTGCCCAGCAGTTTTATTTTATATCCTTCCATACCAAAAATTATCACTGCATGATATTGGGTAACTAATGTCCTTTCTTGGGCCTCGGCATCCTCATTTGGAAGAGGAAAGGACATGCTGAGACTTTGTCTGACTCTGAGATGTCTTGATTTTTTGATTCCATTGCGAACTCAAAAGTGTACGCATATGCAGATCACAGCTGTGTACCTGCAAGGGCTGTTTTCCTCTCGCCGTTGTAATTTTAGATAAGTGCCAAATGCCTCTTTATTCTCAAATATAAAAACATCGAGAAGATTAAGCCACAGCCTGTCTCATAATAATCTGGGCATCCAATTCCAGCTTTCTGATGAAGCTACCACTGTTATAGGAAAATTGGAAAGTTTAATATTTGCAAAAACAAAGAATCTTCCCTTCCCCCTTGAGAGAGGCTGAATGCTTTTGAGGACTTGTCTGGATATTTCTCTTCCATGTTTCTTGACAAATGGAGCTGTACTTTGGGATATTTGAGGTTTTCAGACACATGCTGTGGTTATGGTCCTCATTTCACCTAGTCTTTTCTTTGAAGACTTTTTTTTTTTCCTGGTCCCAGGGATTGAACTAAGGAATTTGTGCTTAGTCTTTCCTTGAAAGGAGAGACTGGGTTCAAATTAGGTAACAGATCTGTGGCCTCCATAAGAAAGACCTCTAGAAAGCTCCAATTATTACAAAAGAACTCACACAAATTTGTTACATTGCACAACTAATTTGAACCACTTGATAGGCCCGTGCAGAGTGCTGGTGACACTGCCGATGATCACACATTTAGTACTTAACCATGTGCCAGGAATGGTTTTGAGTAGTTTGCTTGCATTAATTTACTTGTTCCTTCTAGTCATCCTCTTAGGTAAGTGCTACTATCATTCTTATTTTTCAGAGGAAGAAATTGGGGACAGGAATGTTAAGAAACTTGCCCAAGGCCACAGAGCTAGTCAGCAACACAATTCGATCTGAACCTGGCAGTCTGGCTCCAGAGCACTGGTCTCCCATGAGGCTCTGCTGCCTTGCTGGGGTCCTGACACTGCTTTTAGGAACCATTTTCCACCTCTCATTCCCACTAGTCCTCTGTGGTTTTTCCTCCATTCATCAAGCACCACAGACAGTCAAATGACTTGCTCATTGGGCATCTGACTAACACATACCCAGTTCCTTCACTCCTGGACTCCTACTTGTGCAGGGTGGTAGGCATGCCAAGATGAAGGCAAAATTGTGTCTGTGGATTTTGTGACCAGTGTGGGAGCCAAGACACATGAGTGGCGAGGTATACTGGGGCCCCTGGGTGGGAGTGACATTTTTATAGGGGGCAATTTAGGACAGGGGGTTCTATCCCCTCTTCCTGTCTTATCATCGTTTTCTTTCCTTTTTACCAACAGGTCTGCTGACCCATGGGTCCCTCCACCTTTTGGGGTTTACTGTACTCTCTCTGTGTTCCCACTGACAAGCCTCGTTTGCCTGGCACCTCATCTCTCTGACCTTTCCTACTTATCCTCACTCTTCTGTGGCCAGTGGCTGATGCTGGGCTGCTCAGTGCAAGAGTAGCTCTGGCTACAGCTTCCACTTCACATCATCTGAGGGGGAAAATTGCAAACCAGGAAATTTTAGTCTAAGTGCATATATTAGTCAGGGTTTTCCAGAAAGACAAACCAGTAAGATATGTGAGTATATGTGTGCTCCTATGTGTGTATTTATTATCAAGAGTTGGCATGCAAGTGTGGATGTTAAGAAATTCCAAAATCTGCAGTTGGCAGGCCAGAGACTCAGATAAAGCCAACATTTTAGTCTGGATCTGAAGGCTGGAAAAGGCCAAGGTCTTAGCTCAATAGTTGGCAGGAGGAGTTCCCTCTTACTCAGCTTTTTTATTCTATTAGATCTTCACTTGATTAGGAGAAGCACACCCATAGCAGGGAGGGCAGCCTATTTTATTCAGAGTTCACTGGTTTTAATGTTAATCACATCCACAAGCAATCTCAGGGGCTCCGCCCTTTTGGTGTTACCTGAACAATAGGCATTGATCATTGTTACACGTGTAGTTCTCATATGGAGTGGGAGGAAAAGTGGACAAGGGATTTGAGAGTCTGTTTGATCCTCAGCTCTGACATCTTTCTTCCCAGCTGGAAAATATTGAGTTGTCCCATGTCCCTGCAAAACTTTCCTCACTGGGAAGAGAAGCAGAGAACGCAGCCTCCCACAGGCTCAGGAGTGTGGGTTATCTACCAAAGAGAAGAGGTCTCCCACAAAGAGAAATTTGCATTTCTGGGATGAAATGTTAGCTAACCCCCCTGTTGCCTCAGATTTAAGGCTGTACCTTCTACTCTGACAATAATGAAGCCCATTTTCTCTCTGCTGAGCTCAGCTCTTCTAAGTCATACATCTGGAAAGAGTATTATTTATGGACCTCTAAAATCTTATTAGGAATCACATCCTAAGTAAATCAGAGGACAGTAGCCAACTCTTTTCAAAGCAGAGTAGCTCAAAGAAAATTTACAACTCATTCACACTATCATCCCCATTTCACAGATGAACAAATTGAGATCAAGACAGAAAAAAACAACCACTGACCACAGTCCCCCCGATGGCCTTCCGGAGTTGGCCTTAAGACCTGACATCACCATTTCGGGGCCAGGAGACACCACAGCTGATGACACAGCTGAGTTTCAGCACATCGGGAGCCCTTGCCTACTCTTCCTTCTTTCTACTGCTCCTGACGAGTCACATATACAAACTGCAACACAAGGAAGAAGAAAGACAGCGGATGAAAACAAAATGGGAGTCAAGACTCCAAGCTGGAAGGAATGCACTTAGCTGGCAACAGTGGTGGCCTGAGGGAGCAGGAACACGGCCATGGTCCCATGCCCCAGCCTGTAAGGGTCGCCTTGTGCTGTCACTTCCCTTTCTTCTCCCTCCTCGTCTTCCTCTAGCAGACACAGTCGTCTTTCCAGCAGCTGTTTCTTTCCATCCTCTTCTTCCCTGCTGAAGAATCCCCCTTTCACAGGGGGATGTTCACGGCGTGAATGATGGTAGAGGCTCTGGGCCGGGGTAGGACTGTTCAAGAAAAAGGCTGTGCTGTGTGAGGAAACCACATTCTGTGGGAGATGGCACCCAGATGACATGATACTGAGACCTGATAGAAACTGAAACATTGCAGACTTGACAAATTTTCCCTTGAAAGGAAGGAGCAGCTTAGGGTGGTACAGTGAAGGGGCAGTGGGCTAGGAAAGGTATTTTCAAGCTAGGAGCCAGTTGTGCATGCGTTAGGACCATAAAAATAATGAAAGCAGGTAACAGTTGCTGTATGACATCCCTTTCTAAGTGCTTATGGCAGTGAGGGGGGATTTCATTCTATCCTAATAACTGCAGGGTAGGTGTTATTACTATTCCAGTTTTCAGACATGGAGATTGAGGGAGAGGGAGTTTAGGCAGACTGCCCAGCTCCTTAGGAGCAGAGCAGGGATTGAAATCTGGACAGTAAGATTCTACAAAACAGGAAAAAGCTACGAAGGCAGGGGAGATGGCAGATACCAGACAGCATGGGGATGATCGATCTAGCGAAGGTCTGGAAGAGATGGGATCAGTAGTCCAGGTGGAGGGTGCAGCTTGGCAAAGGAAAAGAATATGTCTTTTTTGAGACAGGAGGGCGGATAAAAGGATGGATGGTAATGATGCAGGGAGTCTCTGAGGTGGAGGGAAGAAAGTCAAGGCAGTAATATTAGACGACCTTGATCTTCCCGGGAAAGTGGGCAGCAACCTACATAAGTAAAGCTGGTCCTCTTCTCACTTCCTCTTTTTTTCTGTCCTACCCAACCCCCTCCTCTTGCTTTCACATAGAAGACAAACAAAATCCAGGTTATATTCTTTCATCTCAATTGGATGTTTTTTGTAAGTAAGGGATTGGGCTGTTGTTGAATAAACAGAGGAAAGGGGAATAAGTTAAGCAGACTGCCTGGTACAGGATTCTGGGAGTCAAAGATGAATGTCGAAATGGAAAGGAATAGGCGAGGTAAGTGCTGTTTTGCTTTTATTAAGGAGGCATGCAGGGAGCATACAAGTCTTGGGGAGGCATTAGAGTTTCCTTGTGCTTCTTCCAAGAAGCAGGCACCAGGAAATGCGGAGCCCATCAGTTTGGGATAACCTTTGTGTATGGATTGGATAGCAAAGATTTTTTCCTAAAAAAAAAATCTTACTTTAAAAAAATAATTTTAGCTTTTAAAAATATAAGGTTAGAGTATGGACATAACAAATTTGGGAGATAAAGAAATATACAAAAAAACTAGAAAAATCATTGCACCTCAGAATATTATTATACTACTTTGTATTATTTTCTTTTAGTGTTTTTCCTATGCATGCATATACCTTAAAATCCCACCATACCATGATTTTACTGGATAATCATTGTAAGCATTTTCCTGTGTTGCAAAAGATTTCTATTCACACATTTTGTGAATAGAGGATGGACAGGTAAAATTCCTGATTGTGCACTTACACAAATGTAAGCATGCGTTGTTGTTGCTGGTGAGCAAGCCTCACAGGGACTCATTGTGTTTATTTAGCTCTTCCTCTAATGCGGGGCAGTCGGTTGTTTCCCGTTGTTTGTTTTGGTATCTATGCTCTGAGATCATCGCTGTGCACACATTGCAGTGCACAGTTTGATTACTTCCTGAGGATCAGTTCTGGGACGTGAAACACAGGGAAGAAAGCTGTGACTATTTTAAAGATTGCTTTCTAGAAGTTTTGCTTACAGTCATTTGTATGCCACCCCAGGGGCCTGCAGAGAATGTGAGTCTTGGCAGTGTTTAGCCCTGTGAGTTCAGGGTCATGGTGTGGCCCTGGCACGCCAACCCTGAGCTTAGAGTCTGTAGAGAGGCAGCTCAGTGCTGCTCTGCCCTGGGTATGAGGGACTCTCATTCAAGTGCTTGTTGCTTGCAAATGTTAGAGACCTGTGAGTTTTGCCTCAATTGGAAGTAAAGGCAGGAATCTGAGGCTATATGTGTCTAGATGTGCTAGATCTGAGGGAAAGGAGAAAGCCATCCTTGCCCTATCACCTCCTCTGCCGTAGTTCTGTCTTCCGCATTCATAAACCTTTTGTAAATCTAATAAATTCAAAGAAGCTTCTTCCTGGACACACACACACATACACACTCACACCCTTCAATTTCAGGGGACTGATTGATCCTCAGAGGTCTCAGGGTTTATGAACACTAGGTTAAGAACCCCAGCTTTAGAGACCATTAGCAGTTCTGGCTTTTTTTCCAGATAGTTAGCACTTTGGGGACCCTTTCTGTGCTAGAAATTTCAGGTCACACTCATGATAACCATAACTATCTGAGTCTGGCCTTTTTAGGCAAAACCCCAGCATCAATAGCTCCTTAATGTGCATCGGGGCGGGGAGGGGGGAATTCTGTCTAATTCTCAGTACTGGGGGATAGGCAAGGTGTGTGCTGACCTGACAAGTCTAGAGAGAGTTCCTGGGAGAGAAAACACACACACACATTCACATATCCACAGTCTCAGATACACTTGTACTCTCACACACCTTCACACACTCTCACACACACACACACACACCAGCACATGTACATATTTCCATTATATACATGTACTTTCATACACATGCCTACATACCTCCTGCCTGCCATACAGGGGCGTATAGCTGTAGGGCCTGGTCCTCTGCTCCTTCAGGCTCAGCCCTGGGACCTCCCTGTCCTCCTTCAATAGGTTTTGGACTAGATCCCCTAATTTCCTCCCACCCAATGGTAAATATACCCTCCTGAGCTTGAGCGAATGTAAAAGAATCTCAGGAGGAAAATGGTAGATAAATTTAACAAGCATTAAAGTTAATATATAATTTAAATATGTATAAAATTATTCTATGTATCGATTAGAAAATGGGTTGTTGACCATTTCAAGGCAACGATCAATTTCAGAGTTCACAGGTCAGGTCAAGTTTCTTTCTAATGATCTAAGAAAGAAGGCAGCATTAGTGGGATAATGAACTCCACAGCTTATGGATGTGTCTATGACCGGTGACTGCCCAGTGGCAGCCCAGGCGGGGTGCAGATGGAGTTCTCCTGTGGGCCTGTGTAAAAGCCTGGCCCTGTGACAACCTATGATGTAATCAAGGAAGCCTCTGGGATGACTGGCCTTTTTGTAAAAGACCAAATGATTGCTGAGGCTCTTGGTTGTCAATGGGCAGCTGCGGTGGAACCCCATTAATGTGGTCTGTGTGGAGAGCTTCTCCTGTTCTGAGAAGTAGAAATGGGCTCAGCCAGCTCTGTGAATCACCTGGCCTGACAGGGCGTAGGCAGTCTTGGGGGAGGGCAGAGATAGATGGGTGCCCTCACCGCCAGGCTGTTCTGGAGGTCAGCTACTGCCTGACAACAAACAACGATTGCCCAAATTGCTAGGTGGTTCCATAGCTGGAGGTGGAAAGGAACATGATTATTCATGTCCTGTTGTAAAACAGAGGGAGCAAGGTTTGGGGAAGGGGTGGAGTGGAAAGGGTAGGGTGCGATAAGTGGTCCAGAACTGCGTGAAGTAAAGGAATAGAAAGTAGCTGAGGGTGGTCCTATGCAGTCTCCAAACTTCTTAAGAGGGAGGACAGATGGAGATGAGCAGAACCAGGTATGTTTTGTTCAGGGTTTGTGGGGAAGAACTCAAAATAACAGCCATGGTATATGGGACCATCCCTCCTGCTCTGTTTTGATGATGGCAGAAGGGTAGCAGGGTTATGTTGTGGACTGATTTCATATCTAGATGTTAAAAACTCCCAACTTTCCTCTGAGCACTGGGCAAGGCCTGCTCCCTGCACCCTCCACCTCTCCCAGTCTCTTGATCACTGCTGGGCACAGGAAGCCTCAGAGTTCCAAGCTTACGTGATGAAGGAAGCTCTGACCTTGAAATGCATACTTAGTTCAGTCCCTGTGCCAGACTCAGGCAGTGCATGGAGGGCAGTGGGGGAAGGCAAGAAGGCTTCCAATGACATAGAGCGCTCTGGAAATCAACAACTTTAGGATGGCTTCTTGGAAACAGCTGTTAATGAAAATGTGATATCAAGGCATGGTGGAGGAATCAACTATGAAAGTTCCACTGGGGATGCCACTTGTCCCATATTTCCCTGAGCTTGCAGCACCCCTGAGGTTTTGGAGGCTGTCGTCAGTGTCCTGCCTTCCAGCATGGCTGGGCATCGGTGCCCAGTGCTAAAGGACCACTCCATACCCATGCAGTGATGGAAAAGACAGACACCAAGCAGCTCATATCACTTCTGGTCACTGACACAGCAGGTGTGAAGAAGAACCCTGTAACAAGGACTGTAACAACCTCCTCCTCCTCCTTCCCTCATTAATCTCCTGAAGTGGAGGAAGGGAGGTAGCTGGGTGCAGCTCCACCATGTGTGTACATTACTGAATTAACCAGGCATGTAATTAGTGCTCAGGTGCTTGGCAGAGAAAGAGCTGCTCATGATTAGTCAAATTTGGCTTTAATGCCCTAAAATTGGGGGAGCTGCAGTGATGCAGGGTGCACGGAGCTGCCATGTTATCCCCCACTCCCTGCCCTCCTCTCTTGTTCCTGGGGTGTGATGTTTAGGACATTTGTGGACATTTATGGAAATTTATGTAACCGTTCCCAGTGCTGTAAATCATGTCCTGACAAGGAAAGTCCATGATCCTGGGGCTGGGATGTCAAGGAGTCTGCAGGAACCAGTCAGGCAAGCACTGGTTTCTTCACTGTCTCAGAATCTTCCATGAATCAGACAGAGGTGGACGCTGTTATTAATTAAGCGTTAATAGAGAGGGCTTGGTTATCAAGCCAGCTTTGAAGTCTGTGTTAGGCATTTGTCTACAAGGTGAGACCACATCTGTCACAACTGCAGTATGAGACACACATGAGGTGTTAAATCTGAGACCTAAATTCCAGGTCTAACCTCAGTCTTTCTCCCCAGCCTATTCTCCTACATCCACATTAAAAACTGTCCCCAACAGGCAAACCAATGAATTGTCTAGAAGCACAGCTTGCATTTCTGTTTTTTTCTCCTCTTGTCTTGATTTTGTCTTGAAATGCCCAGCCCAGTATAGTTCAGTCTGACCTCTGCCTCAAAGCTCCTCCAACCAGTACTTTTGAGGAAGGAGCTCCTAGTGACTGAGAGGTAAAATTTCACTTTACCAGACATGAAATAGAGTTGAATTTACTGCCTCTATTGCAAGATCAATTCTATTCCAGGTCAGTCAGAGAGTAACCATATGGGAAGGCATGGTGGGAAGGCATGTATGAGGGAAAGCAGGCAAGAGGGATAGGGAAAGCGAGGCTTGGGCTTGGTCCAGGGCTGTAGGTCAGCTCACAAGCTTGCCAACTTCAGAGATCTGAACTTGAATTGGAACTGTAGGAGTGTTGCCTTGGATGCAGGTTGGTGACAATGAGCTTATTCCTGGAGCGTGGATATTCTTAATCAGCTTTGTGCTTATTTGCATATGTTTATATGTTCACCTCTAAGGGATCTTGTACTCTTTATGTGTGTTCAGCTTATCTCCCTGTTGCAATTGTTCAGATTTGGGGTTCTTTAAGCTTTGTGACTCTGACCGAGCATGCTGGTGCTCAGAATTTTCTGGGCGCTGACATGGATGCTGTATGTCATGCTATTCCAGCATAGTATCCTCTCTTCCTGCTTGCCGGAAGCTTAGGGCTCCTGAGCTTGGGGCTGGAGGCAAGTGGGGGTCAGATAGCATCAGTGGAGTGAAATTACCTTACCTTCACAAAATAATAATATGCATATTCCCATGCAACTGCTGTATTTGTGTCTGCTTAGAAGTACCTGGTTTTAGAACAGTTTAATTTCACCATTTCCCAAGCCCCTGGTGTTTGAGCCATATCGGAAAATTTCAGTGAGTTCTAAGATACCAAGAGCCTGCCCCCTTCTCAGTTATAACTATCAGCTTTCATTCTGTTCTGCTTTTAAAATGAAAATCACACCAACATAGCTTTAGACCACCTTAGGATAAGACTCTCCTCTAAGCTGCTCATCTCTGAGCAGTGTGTGCCAAAAGTTTATTGTTTGTTCTCATTGATGGCCTCGGTCTCCCATTCTTGAATCTGCTCCTTTAGATAAAACAAACACTTTAATTAAAAACATCCTCCAGACACTGAGACGGCTGCTCATTCTCCATCCCACAGTGGCAAAGCTGGAGGAACAGAGAGAAGGGCCTGGGAGATGGCTGGGGCCCATAATTTAATTCCCACGCATTACCCTGCCCACAACTTGCCCTTTCCAATCTTGGCTTCTTTGCTAGTGAAACAAGCAGGATTAGCACATGATAAGAGGAGCTGGGGTCATAATTACACCCTGTGCGACAGGGCAATAGAACCACAAAATAAATCCCTGGACAATTATTAAAATGGACCAATGCATTACACAAATTAGAACAGGCTGGGACTTTGGGGGAGAGGGGAGGAGGATGAAGACCCAGTATTTAAGTGTTCTTGTAAGCCATCTAAGATATTAATGTTGCAAAGCTCCTTATGAATATTTAAGAACATAAAATGGAGCTTCGCTGCAGTGCCACATCACCACAGAGGCCTGGAATACAGTTTTGTCCATTTAAGAAGGCAGAGCTGTGTCCAATGACAGATTGAAGCCAGATGAACCAGGACTGGCGCATTTGCAGTAGCAGCGCTTGTCCCAGACCAGTCTAATAATGTTGCATTATAACCTCCTAGAAGAGACTTTAGTTAAAGACTGGAAGAAATGATGGGTGGGACTCTTCAGTGATGACTAACCCCCACTCCCCAATGATTTTCCAAGATTGACATTGCCCTTGACTGTGTTTTAACACAGTCCAGAGTCTTTATTTACTCATTCTGTTCAAGTCCAGGTTACACAATGCTCTCTCCAAACAGGAGTCGTGGGACCTCTTGGTTTGCCAGGCAGTGATTTTTCAGAGCTACATTTGTGGTCCTTTTAAGCTGATTCCTCACTAGGGACAATTAGCTGGATGTTTTTATCAGGAGTGAATGAACTCCCCTGGATAAAGAAATGGAAAGAACAGCTCTGCTGCAAGACGTGTCATACCCAAAAATCAGGTTCCATAGTGGCTCAGCTCTGATGGGGCCTTTGGTTAGGAATGGGGTGTGTGCTCCTGTGAAGTGGTTGGAGACAGAGTCTGGGGGCACAGGAGAGAGTGTTGGGCAAGGACTCAAAGGCTATGGGCTTTGGCTTAGTTCAGCCTAGAGTCTTAAGTTTCTGTCTGGCCTCCCCTGTCTGTCCAGTGGGATTAATACCCTCGGCCAGTCTGGCTCTGAGTGGATATAGGGGTGGGCCCACATGGGAAGAAGTGGACAATGGAATATATGATGTTATTATTTGTCTAGTTTTGCTTCAATTTGTTTGTGATTCTGCTTCCTCCCTCCCCCTCAGAGCTTTCCATCTGACTTCATTCTGCCCAAAGGAAATGATCTTATCCTCCCAGTGACCCCCATCCACCCCTCTCAGACTCCTGGCTGCCTCCTTGGAGGATCAGAATAACCCTGAGGGGATCAGAGTAACCCTGAGGGGATAAGGTCCTGTAGCTTTCATAACAATCTGCAGCTGGGGCAGCAGATGAGAAAGCAGGACTGGTGATTGCCTGCAGCAAGGGACAGGTGGGTACCCAAGATTCTCCTAAATTGTACAGAAATGTTGGGGTGGCAGGACAGGGAGACCCTATACCTCCTAGGGTTTGGGGCCTCAGATGTAGGGAAGGAACACAGTATGAGAGGCAGACAGACAGATGGCCTGTACATATGCAGAGCAAGGTAGCCTGCCCACAGAATGTTCTGAGCTTTTCGGTCATCTCCACAGTCCAGATGGAATTCTTCACTTCACTCACAGATGGTACCAACCGCACACATGAACTATGACTCATCAGCGTATTCATTTCTCAGAAACTCACAATAGATAAATTTCTTGGTCTCTATTTTTAAAATTCTGATAAGTAAAATTAGAGAAACCATATAACCACACTGAGAGAGGCAGACTCTGTTCTCTCTAGTTTGCAAGTAGAACTTGGGCTCTTGTCACCAGTTCATTGTCTTTGTCTCTGTCTCTGCCTCTCTCTGTTTCTTTGTGTCTGTTTGACCCTCTCTTTCTCTCTCTCTGACATTACCAGCCTTTACAGATGTTTCTAGTCAGGCTTAACCACCCAGGAATCCAAGAATCTATGAGCTAATTATAATGACAGTTTTGTTAAATCGAAATGAATTAAATTCTAGGAATACTTAGTCAACCTGGGTTCTGGTCTTAACTGTTTGTTTCCTAGCTGTGGGACCTTGCACAACTTATTTATCCTCTCTGAGCTTCATTTTCCTTATGGAAAATTAGGTGTAGGGACAAAGGAGAGTACCTACCTCTTTGAATTAAAGTGCGTGCTATACTTTTGATTTTAAAGGTCTTTCACAAACTTGTGTACTAAATACTTTGTCTCTAGCCTGAGGCAATATTGGGCGATGGCAGAACTTTTAAGAGGTGGGACCTAATGGGAGGAAGGCAAATCACTGACAATGTACCCTCAGATGGGTATTGGGACACCAGACTTTCTTCTTTCCCTCTATTTCTTTCATGGTTGCTGTAAGGTGAGCAGCTTCATCTCCCACATACTCCAACTAAGATGTACTGCCTTTCCACAGTCCCAAAAGTAGTGAGGCCAACTACTTGTGGACTGAAACCTCCAAAACTATGAGCCAAAACTAACCTTTCTTCTTTGTAAATTGATTTCAGGCATTTTGTTATAGTAGGACAAAAACTAACATACTGAGTACTGACCAAGAGAGTACCTTTAAAGCATTTAGTAAATGGCACAGATACCACAGACACTACTGAGTGGTAGTTATCATCATCTCTATTACATGCCTGAGATTCCAGAGTTTAAAACTCAGACACCCAGAGCAGGAGGAAAATCACATATTAAGCCTGTATCTACCAACAGTGTCATAAGTCTTAACAGCATAAAATTTGGGATAGACCTTTCAGTGATCTCCATCAATTCTGAGACTTTTTCACTACAAAATACTTAAGGTGAAGAGGCCCACGTAGGACAGGGGCACAGACAAGATATCTGGAGGCATGAGAAGGAGGTGTCTAGAGGTGAGAAAGAAGCCTGTTGGAAGGAAAGAATGATCTTTAAGGGACTCTGTTTCCCTCAGTTTCTGGGCCTTCCTGATTCTTTGCATAGTGGTTCCTTCGGATGGTTTTCCTTAGCTGTTTGAGGTAAGGGTAAACAAAGCTGATGTTTACCCTGGATAATGTGAATTTGCAAATACCATCAACCAACTTCTCAATATTATTATCAATATTTGTTAGCCAGGGTGCTACACTGTTTGTCATTCAGTGGTCATTCTACTGCTACCTACTACTACTACTACCCTTATTTTACAGTGGGAAGAGCTAGGTTTCAAGGTCACACAGCTAGGAAGTGGGGGCAACGAGTTTGAACCTGCACAGTGTGAATCTAGCATTATGCCTAGATTATACCTCCTTTGCAGAAGTTTCCAAGACCATGATGTTTTCAGCCTGGGCCTGGCCCCACATTCACTTTGGTGTTACAGAATTCATGTGGTCATTCTGCCCGAAACTGATTCAAAAGTATTCAGTAACTAGTTGTAGGTTAGGTGCTAATGGAGTCTACTTGTAGAAGGAATTGCTACTGACCCACTATTATTAGGCTTAAAGGATTGAGTTGGGTTTTGTGTTAGGACATCCACACTCTCTCAAGTCCTTATCTGGGGCTAGTGTGCACATCTATCTACTTGGGTGGAGAACATGACTGGAATAAGGGATAGGAGAGTTTTTTTTTTTTTAATTTTAAGGTCAAAAGAATGGAGATATATCAACAACCAGACATAAACCAGAATAACACAAAAACAGCAAAGTAAATATGAAATTATAGAGAAGATAGTAGGGAATTAACAATGGATGCTGTATTGCATAATGTTATCTTCGCATTTGTTACTCACTTATACAAATAAGGGCACATATGACTAATCAAACAATTTTCTCCACCCTCATCTCCATTGTTCTCCCACCCAATCAGTCATCTTCCCTCTGATAATAACTATACTTTTTGGTTTTATTCATTCCCTCGGGCTCTCACATTGGGAAGACACATGGCTGCCTCAAATTATGCTGCAACAAATACGGGTGCACACAAATTACTATGACACTAGGTGGAAAATCACCCAACCTCAATGACGGTACACAGGCAGGGACCCAGGCACACTATGATCAGCACCCCACTGACAAGCCCTCGAGGCCCTCAGGGGCCCGGTTGAGTCTGCGGGGTCACGCCTGCACACGGCCAGGCTCCGCCCCGTCACTGCATGCCGGGGGCCCAGTCAGGTCCACGCAGTGGCAGAGTTTCTCTTTTCATGTGAAACTAACTGGCCCCCAAGCACAATGGTGTTTCTCTGAGGATTATAGGGTCATGGAATTATGGAGCTGGATCAGTTATCTGATGAGTATTTTAAGCAACTGAGTGGATTAGACCATGATGAGGAAGAAAGAATAAACAAAGACACAGCAAGGAGAGGCGCTTACATACATTTAGCTTGTGGTTTTTTTGTCTGGCTTAGAAAACTCTCATCTCTCCCTGTGCTTTCCAAAATCCACTCCTTATTTTATGAAGCATTTTTTTCTACTTCAGATCTCACTTATCTCCTTTCTCTTTGAATGTGAGAGGAACTTTAATCTGTAGAATCCCATATTGTTATATTATTTTGGTGTTCCCTAATAATTTTAGCTGTAAAAGTTGTTTTTTCTCCTGTTAGGCTTTAGTCTCTAGGTTGATAAGTGCTTTTAAGAGGTGGGGTTGCATTCATAAGCACAGTGCCTGGAACATAGTGCCTGAACATCGTAACTCAGTATTAGTCAGTTAAAGAATGAATGAATGAAGCAAGAGTCATAAATTCTCCACTGAGCACAGCACAGGATGTTCACTGATACTGCTGACCTGTCTCAGATGATTTTTTTCTAAGCAACCTCACTCCCTGTCCCAGCACCCAGGAATCCTAAGTGGAGGATGCCACATAGATGCACATAGTCTGGCATGAATTTGAGAAGCTGTTCTATCATGTACCTACTGTTGGGTTGATAGCTTGCTCCTTTTACCTGTAGAAATATATGTCATACTGTTCTATTGAAATGCAGGGATGTAACTTCCTGAAAGGCCCAGAGGATTTGGGGAAAAACAAACTTTGAAACAGGAATGTAGTCATTTCTGAGTGTTCCTCATAGAATTCCAATAAAGGATAGCAATATAAACCGTGGTAATTAGAAAGGAAGGAAGACTTCAAAGATGATCTAGTTCAGTGGTTTTCTAACTTAAAAAAAAAAAACCAGGCCTCTTTTCCAAATGAAAGCCTCTAAGTTGAAATTCTTGGACTTTCTCTGAAGGACAGTACCTTTCCCAAGGCTTCTATTTATGGCTCCAAGATATGCTCTGAGAACTCCCTGGAGGTTTTTGGAGAAATTCTTTGAGAACCAACATTGATGATAGCAGGAGACAGGTGTTACTTATTTTGGTGATCCAGCATCCAAACTGGCTTTCTATTTTTGGAGAACATAATTTTAGATTAGGCTTAATTTATAAATATGGATGCCCTTACCAGGGATATTTGATTCAATATGTCGGATACCAAGGAGTGACACTTTGAAAACCTCAAGGGCTAAAGTTGTACATATTTTATTTAATGTTCGCAGTTGCATCAGAATCCTTGCTGGCTGGCAAGGGTTTATAGAAAGACATTAGGAGCCACACAAGAAGCCTTTGGATTGGGGATGGGGATGGTGCAAAAGCCAAGTCTGAGGTAGTGGGGTGGCTTTAGTGAAATGCTTGGCAGGACTACCTGCTATGTGCTCTGCAGCCTCAACATTACAGAGCTGGTTATTTGTACCACGATGCCTCCCAGATGTCAGTTCTGCTGCACTTAACCATCTCTTCATTTTGTTCACTTCTGAATCCAATTTTCACACGGACCTGTCTGATTTGTCAGAATGTAAGTCACATACTTGCAACCTAACTGCAAGGGAATGTGGGAAGGCAGGAATGTTTAGATAGGCAGACTACTATACTGCATCAAAGTGTTTCTGCTTCTGCAAGAAGAACGTGGAGAGTGGCTATTGGTACGCAGCTGTTGGTGTTTAATCCTACACAACTGCATAACAGGCAGCAGGCTACTGTTCTAATTAGAAAGTCTGGACCCATAGGATTTTTAGGAGTGGCTAACTGGTTATAAGGTCTTTTGAACTGAAAGAGATACGTGATTTTCTAAGAAACTTCTTGGTTCTTATAATCAAAACAAATAAGAACTGAACACTAGGCATAGAAAACAGAGGTCTTTGACTCTTTAAATATAGAAAATCATTATTCCTCATCCAATTCCTAAACTTGAGCCATAGATCCACAGCCCACTGAAAGAAGGAGAGGCCCAACACCCTTGAGGAATGATCCTAGAATTATAATGATCCTAAAATTATGTAACATGTGTTTGTTACAAGTCCTATTAATGACTGTCTTCAAAGGTATCTGGTTCCTTTCCAAGGTAAAGATCACTGGGTGGGGCATCTAAACTTTTTGGATTTTTTTCATTGATTCTGAACTAATTATTAGGAATCCATTATCCCATTGTGGTCCACTGGGGGTTCTTACAGGGGTGAGGTGATACTGATACATTTGTACATCAGAGTTACATAATGGACACCAACTCCATTCCATGTTGTTTTTTTCAATTCCTGAAAATAATAGATATGTTCAGTACAAGAAATATTGCATTGATTTTTCTAAAAGGTTTTTATGTTAGAAAATGCCAAGTGGAAAACTTAAAGCAGTAAACCCAAAGCAACAGCCCCTCCCTGGAGGAAATCATTAAAGCCATTGCAGACTTGATAGTCACAGCGTGATGATTCTGATCACAACACCACTTAAATCACTTATTCATCCACTGCAGCAAGTGGAGGTATCCTGAAGAATGGCACTAGATTATTACAATATGATGAAGTGGCCTTCAATTGCCACTATTCCAGATATGGCCACCTTACTGGAGCAACTAATAGCTCTTACTTTAAAAAAGTTCAGTTCTAATAAGAACATACAATTTGCATTTATCTGATAAGGATTGCAGTGCATTTTATTGCTCCAGTTTTCCATTTCTATGCCATAATTTAGTCCACAGAGAAATGTGAACACATCTTCATCCCACAGGAAGTCAGGCTGATTCAGCTATTGACAACAGCATACTGATTGGACTTGAAGAGTAGAAGATGTATGTATTATGGACACCTGGTAAAGACATGGAGGAAAGGCTGGGGGTTGTAAGTCCATGAAAATATGGACCTTTAATAATTAAATAAGTTCTTATCTAACAATGTATCTATAGCAATACTGCATACAGGCATAGATTTCCAAATAAAATTTTGTATTTTAAATCAGTCTGATGGGTTTGTGTTCTGCTCGTCATAATTTTATATATACCTTTACGTGCAGACATTGTGTGAATTTTCTCTCCTATTTACAATATCACAATGAGCTTTGCTTTGGTATCCCATTAGAGCTTACAGTGTTGTGTCTCTAAGTACTGTTATTATAAATATTTTCATATAAATTGGTTTTTTGGGAGAAAGGGGAGGTTTGGAATATTTCCTTAGAATGTATTCCTTATAGTGGGATTTCTGCATCAAAAAACAGGAAGAGTCTAGCTTTCATAACATAGTGCTTATTGATTCAATTTGGACTAGAGGACTGGGCAAATTTACAATGTCACTGACAGTGCATAGGCATGCTATTTCACCACAAGTCACCTATTTGGGACTTCCACATTTTATTTGTTTTGGTTATTTTAATATAAACAGATGCCTTACAGTTGTATTCAGATGCATTTTGTAATTGTTTGGATGTCTGTGCATCACACAGTGTGGCATCATTACTTTTATAGTTAGTTTATATTCTAGTTTTCCTGATGATTTTGTAAGCCTGTCAGTAGTAGACACTATGCATCCATCATCCATGTGCCTTCCCATCTATGCTTTATTTACTGAGCATTTATTATGTTACAGGCCAGGCATAATGCTAAAATGGAGAAATACCAGAGAAGAGGACATAATGTTCACCCCAAGAGACTCTCACTGCAGTTGGTCAGAGAGAGAAGATCAGTGATTATAATTAAGTATGGCTGAAAATGTGCACAAAGTGCTAATGAACTTCAGAACAGAAGCATCAGGGGCTTTTTCCCAAGTTGCTCCTTGAAGAACCAAGAAATAATTCATGTGTTCAGATCCAATACTCAAGGAGTGAATCTTCAGGGAGTGGGCACTCAGGTGAGTCAAGCATCAGAACATAAATAGAAGTTATCAAGCAGAAAAAGGAAAGCCAATCGTGCACTTCAAGAAAAGAGACAGTGTGTACAAGAGGGATCAAAGTGAGAGCTTTACGTGACCTCAAGAAGAGGGGTGAGACAGATTTGTTGAGAGAAAGGCTCTAAAGTTAGGTGAATCTATTATTATATTCTGGGTTCTAAGTAGTAGAAAATAGGCTCGGTGTGGTGCTGCATGCCTATAATCCCATAATTACAGTATGAAGTGTAGAGAAAGGAATTTTGGATAAACAATCAATGGCATTTGCTACAGAATGAAGAGATATTTGTATCCTCTATGAAGCTGGTTAATTCATGGATATCTCTTCTGAGTTATTTACAATACAGACTCCATCATTAATCAGTTTTGGTCGCGCGGAGTCTCAGTAGTAATGGAAGAGTCACAGCAGTGCTCTCCCCATCCTTCCCCAGTAAAACAGTGGATAAAAAGAGATGAATCCAGCCATTAGATAAATATTCACTGCATGCCTACTATGTGCCTCAGTGCAGGGGTCCATGGATGCAGAGCAGAATCAGATGTAGCACTCGGTCATGCTTTCAAAGAGTTTATAGTGAGGGCTGGGGAGAGAAGATGGGTGAGGGACAAACAAATTCATGTACATAATCATGAATAGAACAATTAGAACTGTCATTTATTGAGTGTATGCTATGGTCTACCTAAGAATTTTACCTATTTTGCATTTTTTTAGATAATTATCCTGATTTCTTTTCACCATTTACCATCGAGAAAAGTGAGTCTCAAGAGGATTGATGTATTATTTAAGGTCTCAAGACCAGCAAGGGTGAGAGCAAGGACTCAGACTGAGTTCTGCCGACTCGGAAGGAATCCTCCTAACTGCTCTGCTGTATAGAGTCCCTGTCATTCACTCAAACACTAAGGTGCCATGAATTTTCAGAGAAAAGTCGTGCTTCTACTGTCAGGGGTAGGGCTGTGGGCATTTTGCAAAGGAAGTGGAATGTAAGCTGCATCTTGGAGACTAGGAGGAGTAACTAACTGAACGTGGTGGGGAGGACCGTCCAGCCAGGGGTAAGAACAAGTGCAAAGGCTTGGAGGCGTGGAAGATATGGAAGATGGAGGACCTTTGGAGTTGGGATTCAAGAGGTGATGTGGGCCAGATGGAGATAGGCTTGTATGGTATGCTTAGAAAGTTTGGATTTGTCTCAGAAACAATGGAAATCCTTTGATGTCCTGGAAGCAAAATTGGATTTGAAAGACCAACATGGCAGCATTTTGGAAAGCTGACTTGGAGGTGTCCAGATCTTGGAGACGGTGTGACCCAGATGAGAGATAATTAGGGGGAAGAAGTGGAGTAACTGAAGAACCATTTTAGAACTAGATTGCATTGGTAATTAATTAGATTTGAGAGTTTAAAAATCAGAAGATTTCCACATATTTGCTTGAGGCAATTAGAACATCTATGATGCCATATATTTAGAAATCCTTGTATGATAGGTGTCAGTAACTCAACTCAAATTAGCTTAAGCATAAAGAACAGTGAAGATACCTATAAATGGGAAGAAAGTGAATAGCTTTTAGAGCTGAAAGAAGAAATGTAAGAGCAGCTCAGCACCACTAAGATATTGCCTCTCTTTGCTTGTCTCTGGGCTTTTCCTGTGCACCAGCAAAGGTGATCACCCACAGCTCCAACTGTGCATCTTCAGTCTTTGCAGTGGGAATATAGTCTCTTTCACCCATAGGCCTGCTTGAGCCATAGGCTTTCCCTGGACCAGTATCTGTATCTAAGGAAATGGGGTATTATGGTGGCCAAGACAGAATCAAATATGTTGTCCCATGGCCAGAAGAAAGGAGATGGTGAGAAGGTGCTGAACAGCTCAAGGTAATATCTGTCATGGCTCACACTAGATGCTGTTGACCAAGGTAGTGGGAGAACAGTATTAAACAGCATTCACTCTAGATCTGATTTGGATATGTGGAGTTCATAGCATCAAACTCTCCAGCAGATTCCAACTGCCATAATATTTTATTGAAATCAACATGCTGGTGAGACAAGGCGCCTGACAGACAGCAGATGGCTCTCACACAGAAAGGCTAATCAATTCAGATAAATGCCGCCGGAAGCAGAGAGAAGGATTTGCTGGGCCCTAGCGCTCTGAGAGCACGGACGCCTCGATCCCTCCCGCCTCCCGAGCCGGCTCAGCCCCCCGGCGACTCCCGACAGAGATCGGCTTGTTGGCGGCGGAGACGCCCGGCGGTCCCACGTTTCGCGCGTGTCTGGCGAGCCGTGCGGAGGGCCCCAAACGCCGCCGGAAGCGGAGAGAGGGATTTGCTGGATCCTAGCGCCCTGAGAGCACGGACGCCTCGATCCCTCCCGCCTCCCGAGCCGGCGCAGCCCCCCGGCGACTCCCGACAGAGATCGGCTTGTTAGCGGCGGAGACGCCCGGCAATCCCACGTTTCGCGCATGTCGGGCGAGCCGCACGGGAGA
>PVLD010016778.1:0-43918 GCA_004027595.1 Dinomys branickii | reverse complement strand
CACAATTTGTAATAGCTAAAATGTGGAAGCAACCCAAGTGCCCATCCACAGAAGACTGGATTAAAAAATTGTGGCATTTTTATATAATGGAATATTATTCAGCTATAAAGAAAGACAGTTTTGGGGACTTTGTAGGCAAGTGGACAAAACTGGAGTCCATACTCATAAGTGAAATAAATCAGCGATACATGTGCAGGCACCGTATTGTTTCACTGGTGTAAGAACCCGAGGGTGGGAACATAAACTAAGAGTCATGAAGGAAATCTGTTCAAAAACAAAGAACAGATGGGACGAAGGAAAGGAGAAAAGAAAAAGACAAAAATGTATGTATGTATATAGGAATATATATGAATATGCATATATGCAGGAGGGCTAACATGGTTCTACTATTGTATTATATCACTTAATGCTAAGCAATAATCGATGACAGGATATTAGATTAATCGTGTATATCTGTATGTGTTATCCTGAACACACACTTCGAAGAAATCAATATGTAAAGCAGCAACAAGCGGTGTTTTTGTTGTTGTTGTTGTTGTTGTTGATGTTGGTTCTGTTGTTGATGTATGCCTGCTTTGTTTCTTGTCTTTGGATTTTTGGTTTTTGTGTTTTTTTTCTGTTGCTGAGAGGATAAACTGTCTGACTAAATTTGCATGTCTGTATATGGGTCCATACATCTACAATTCGAAGATATCAATGGATAAGGCAATAACCACTGTTGAGACCATATCACCTTGTCTATAGATTAGTTGTGATTGTACTATTTTCTATGATAATTGGTGTCTGTTTGTCAATATGTTTTCGTACTTTTATGTTTCTAAAATAAAAAAAAAAAGGCAGTTGATCAGTAGTCTGAAGTAAAGAAGGAACAGAGAAATGTAATGCATTTGAGGATAATTACTTAAATATGCCATTTGGGAAAATTGATTTGGGGAGCAAAGCATCTACTGTTGGAGATGTGAGCTTCCTTGATCTCAGTAGGTGCCAAAAGCATAAGGAGTCTCAAGTCAAGACTCTGAATTTTGAGCCGAAAGCTGGAGAAGTGTTTCTTGATTAGCATTTATTCATGGGGCTGTTTTGTCATAGTGGAAGATGTATCTGTGAATCTTCCAGATACACAAGCAGTCAGAGAAACAGGGCATCACATAGTAGAGATTTTAAAAAGAAGCAGAGTTATTATAACAAATACATGATAAAATGGAGCTCTGGAAAAGAGAATTTACAATTTGCTGAAATAAAAATGTGAAATGAAGCCAGTGGATGTCTAGGAATAGCAAAAAGAAAGACTTTAATATTAAGATGTATGATTTTGGCAACAACATTCTGTAGGTGTTCAGAAAGCCAATGCTTTCTAATTAAGAAACTAGAAGAAAAGATAAAGTAGAAAAAATTAAATATTTAAATTATATTCATAAATATATAGAAATGGGTAGATAAAACTTTGATGCAGTGATATTAAAATAAAGTTCAAAAATGGGTGAAGAAATCAAGTGGTTTCTATAGTTCATACACAATGGGGACAATATTTTGTCATTGTCATGGAGCAGTTTCAAGAATATCACAGCAACTTATCGAAAGTGCTTTGGTAATTGCTAATTATAACAGAAATACTTGCTTATTATTATTTATTATTATTCAAATGGCACATGACTGGGTAGTGATCACCATGGAATAAAATACTTTCTGGAAAGTTGAATTATGGAGATAAATAGAAAGAAAAATTAGTGATATTTTATGTGTCTACTAATCATAAATACCAAACATATTTTATTAGAAATTAAATCTACTACCAAGCAAGGGGAAATAATCTTTATTAGTTTGCTTCCTAGACTGAGTTGTAATATTGGTTCATGCATCAAATGTGAAAAAATTTTTAGCTTTTAAAGACAAAATATCATTCTACTAAATAAAGATGAAAATAAGCTTTTCTGAGAGTTTTGAAAGTGATTCTCTTTTTTTCTTTTCAGTAATAGTTTCTGAAATGTGAGAAACCCTTAGGAAGGAAACAAATCACTGTAAATTTAAGTTTTGCTAGATGTGGTTTCTGTTTTGAATCACAGTAAAAAGAGGCAGTATGATTACTCCCTATTCCTTTTCTTTCAATTGCAATTGATTCTTATTAGTAACCATGAACATTAGAAAAAGAGTCTCTGTCTCTGTTAATGAACTGAACTGTGCAGGTGCATATGGATATGTTCATAAAAACAAGGGCTTTAACGTGAACAAATTCCCTGCAATTTTCTCCAATATTATCTGTTTCTTATTATGACTAAATAACGATGGTGAAACAAATGATGCTCTTACCTTGTAATCGAGAGTTGAGGCTGCTTAGCAACGATAAAGCTACACTGAGCAGAGTTAATGAGCCAGTCAGGCAGCCCCACGGGGTACTGGTTCACAGTCCAGGAACACTGAGCACTTACAAGGCAGAATGCCGTTCATAAAGGGCAGTGTGCATCAGGAAATGACTTACCGACTACTGTCTACTGCTCTGCCAGCAGAGGAAAGTTAAGAGGGCTCAAAGATTTGAAGTAATTTCAGGTGTAAAATGTAAGGAATAAATTTTTCTGCATGGGTTGATTTTTTAGAAACGTTTCCTTGACCTTATCTCCAAAAAAGAGCCCATTATTTTAGTGCTACTACAGGCTATAACTATTTCTTCCTATTTTAAAATGAGGAGGAAGCTGGAGATCTTTTGGTCTTGTAAGCATGTTATCATTCAGGATGTATGTTTCAGGACCTATATCATACCTGGCACACAGACAGATCTCAGTGAACTATTAGTTCAATCAGTATGCTTGGATCTCTTACAAAAACTTGTAAAGTTTTATTTTCACTGAAGAATGTTGCTTAGCTACATTTATTAAAAGAAGAATGAAATTCATGTGGATTTTTTTTTGCATGAAAAATACATTGTCCCCAGACGAATCAAGCTTAAAATGAAAGTGGACTCTGGTGTTTCAGAAGTAGAGAACACTGAGAGATTAGGATGAAAAAAGCATATACTGAAACTAGTCCCAGAACTAGTTTTAACAACTAGCTCTTTTATCAACAAGGAAACCCCACCATCTTATAATTTTTTTCGACCGTGTGAGGAGTGAAATGACACTCCTGGGCGTCTCATTTGATAGTAATGATTATGTATTGGTTATTTTTTGCCAAGCATTCTGCTAAACACTTTGAATAGATTCTTCCCTTTAATCTTCACAGTAATCTCATGAGGTATATTTGACTAGCTTCCTCATTTCTCAGCTTGGGATCATGAGACTTAGAGTGGTAAGGTAGTATGCCAGGATTACGCTGTCAGTAAAGGATAAGGCGGGGATTTTAAAGAAACCTTATTCAATTCCACAGACTTAGCCATTAGACCATATTGCAACACATCATAAAAATGCTTTCCTGTATTGCTTCATTGAGCTTCCCAAATGTTCTTTTAGTTAGTTTGAGCTTGTGCTTTGAGCTCCATTTTATACATGGAGGTTTAGAGAAGTAAATAACTTCCCTTGAATTTACACAGATATTAAATGACAAAGCCGGGTCATGATCTGTTCTTTCTCTCTCTGCAGCCAATATTTCTGGATGTGGCATTACATAGCTACTAGGAAATCCTCAGGTCAAACTGTCAGGATTAAATGTTAGAGGAAAGCTGATCATATTCGGAGCATCTCAGTTTCCTCCTGCTAAAGAGGACACCCTCTCGTCTTTCCTTGTAGCAGGAGAGGATGCTGCAGCGTGGGCCCCAGGTTGCCTCCCTCATCTCTTTCAATTTCTTCCTTAAATACTTTTCTGGCTTTTCTGTCACATACATTTGAATTTATCCCTTCAATTTCTCAGGTCAGTTTGAAATCTGTTATCACAGATTTTCATTTTACAGAATGGAAAAGGACATCTTCCTTGCATTTGTCCCCACGAAGGGGTGCATTTCATCCTGTGATGCCTAGAAGGCATCTCTCTATAGGGTGGTGTTTTAGATATTAGAAGTAGCTGTGAATACAGTTAAATTTACTCCATTGCTACTGTGCTTCTAATAAGCACAGAAGTGAGATGTGCCATGTGCCATGGGAGGAAACAGTCACAGTACACATCCTGGGGACCGCTGAGGTGCACGCTGCAGCCCAGGAACAATTCTATTAGCCTTTTGTCAGATATCTGAATTATTTTTTAGTGTCACTGAGAGCTGCCTAAATTAAAAGAGTATGTCACATACTCTCCTAGAAACGGTTCTCGTCTGCCACCTTTTCTCCACAGAAAAAAGTCAAATGCCTTCCCACTCCCTGCATTTTTCCAGAATTCAAAAATATTTTGGTCACTATTATTGACATACATTGATTGACACATTTCAGGGACATAAAAAGAAACAGTGGTGGTTTAGTCAAGTGCTGTTAGGTGCATATAGATGAAGTTAGGTGTACAGATATTACACATGGGGAGTTAATATATGGTGCTCTTTTATATATGAATGTTTATGGCTGGAGACAGGATGACATTCCAAGGAATCATCACAGATTCTGTCATGATAGAGTACTGTCCTGGACGCATAAGATGTTTCAAGATAATGACAAGGAGAAAGCTGGAAAGTGATGAGACAGATTTAAGAAACTGCATACTTTTAAATTTCCACTCCTATCAACCTCTTTCTTTTATGTCTTTCAGTCTTTGTACTTGTTCTGCTCTGATGAATTGCTTTCTACTCCCTTTGCTCTGGAGAAAAAGGTACCATGTATAAGCAAGCCTTTGCAATAGTTTCACGTAATAAACAGACATATCCTATTTATTTACTTTCATTTAACTACTTTAGAAAGTCTTGACTGTATGTTGACATACAGATTAAAGTCCATCCCTTCAGGGGTTCATCAGACCAGTTATTGATGACCTACTTTGTGCTGAGCAATTGCTAGAGTTGAAGCCATGATTTGCAAACCAGTATCACTGATGATCAACTGCCATCATACTAGCAACTTGTATTTTGTGTGACTATTTCCACCTGTGCATGCCAGAAGCATGCATATCATTCATTCACATTCCAGAGAAACTCGATATTGTCTTACTAAAATATTTCATTCAAAAAAAGTTCAGTTTTGCACCAAGTCTAACTGTTCTTCAATTGAAATATCTTGAGTCTGTCACCTTATTATAATTTTTTGGTGAAATTCAGCAATCTAAAAATTGTTAATTTAAAGAGAATACTGGCCTTAAAAGAGTTTGGTATAGGACAGTTGTTACTGTCTGTGTCATTATGTTCTCTGTTCATCGTCTGTCTCTATTGAAACTGAAATGTGGTATAAAGTCCAATAATCTTTTTCACATGATAATTTACAATTATAATCTTATTTGGACATGAAAAACAATTTTGCCATTTAGGGGGATAAAATTGTCACTAGTGACTGTAACGTGTTAGCAGTAATAAATGGAAGAGAAGTAGAACATACTTCAAAAATCATATCTATCCCCTCAGAACCACCTATACCCACTCGTTCTGCCTTTATTTCTCTTATTTTAGGGACATTTCTCTACCCTTTACTACTAACATTCTTATTTTGTACCAGATACTGATCCATTTCAGTTTCTCAGAACTAACACCCCAGTAAACCCACCGTCTCTCCAGGTATAACTAGCTCACCCTCTACTGAACCATGTTCATCAGCATATGGCTAGTTTATTATTCCTGCAGCACACTCCCATTTACTGCACTTTCCTTATTCTTGTTAACTGACGTTTACTTTGCCTTTACATTCAACAATGCTCTTTGTAATGGTTTGCATTTTCTGTGGTCATCAAAGTGTTCTTCCAAACCACCCAAATGGGCTAGACATGGTAACTACAACTTTCACATTGCTGAACCAGTGGTCAAACCTTGGTCCTCTTATATATCCAAAAGCAGCAGGCACCACAGCAAACCTCCTGCGAACACTTTCTTCTCTTGGCCCTCTGGGGAGCTCTCTCCCACTCCTCCTACTTCCATTCCTATCTCATCAGCATCCCTTTCTAAATCTCTTCTTCTTTGACCAACCCTTAGTAATGATCTGTTTCAATAATTGCTTTTAGGCTTCTCTCTCTATTCATGGTGTGATCTCATCCATGCTAAAGTCTTTAAACACATGTTAACATTTGCAAATATGTACTTGTATGTTAGATCTCACTGCTGAGTTACAGGTTTCTTTGTCCTTCGGTCCACTTGGTATATGTTCTTAGACACAAGTCTACATCGCAAGCCAAACATGCCCAAGTCTGAGCCTAAAATCTTTTCTCCAAAAAGTCTTCAACTGAAACACAGCTCATACCAATTCTATCCTTGCAGGTAACACCAAATGATTTTAGAATCATTCTTGATATGATTCTTTCTCTCACATCAATAGACAGTCAGAATACTCTGCTGGCTCCTTCTTTAAACATATGCACAGTCAGACATTTCTCACTAACTCATAGGTAGCATTATCAACTTCTCACAGCTTGTTGTCAAGTTTTCAAACCAGCATCCCTGTTTCCATTTACGCTTCCTTCCTTATTTTGAAATATTTTTCCCCAACACAATGGCCCAGTACATCTTTTAAAACCTCCAGTGACTTCCTACCCCATTCACAGTAGAATCTAAATCCTTGAAGTGGCTTCTTATGCATGGAAAGATCAATTTCCTGCATCCTCCCTAATCTTTCTGAAATTATTTTCCCCATGTTCATTCCACTCCACCCATACTGATCTTATTGTGCAGTCGCTGCTGACAATTTTCTTTCTGAGCACTGGGAGATTCTTTATTTTGGAACATTGTGCCCAAGGATACTCACACTAGTGCAGGCTCACTTCCTCATTCACTTCTCTTTCTATAATTAAATTTTTTATTCGAGTACAGTTTAAGACCTCTACACAAATTATGAAGATAGCACAAAGAGTTTCTATATATACACCAGACTCAGATTCTCCTCCTAAAATCTTACATTATTATGGAATATTTGTCATAAGTAATGAACCAAAATAGATGCAGTGAAATTAACTAAAGCCCATTTTATCTATATATTCATATTTTTAAACTAATTGGCTTCTTAAAATACTATAAAACCTATTTATCATGTCATATAACAATATAAGCATTATACTTCCAGAAATATTTTTCTCTTCTCTCCTCAGTGCTTTCAGTAGTGGCTGGATTATGGCAGGAATTCACTACTTACTAACTGATTTATTAGAGTAGGAGATAAACTACTTACTTTTTGCTGATTTTCGAAGAGCAATGGGTCTTTCAAATGTTTTCTAGCTTATATGTCACTGACTTGAGATTCAAATCCCAGAGTATTGAATAACTTTTTTTTAACTTGAAAAACACCTACAAAATCTCAGCAGTGTACAGCAGTAAACATGTACTCCTTAGGCTCTATTTGGCAATAGCCATGTAGTATTGGCATCACACAGCTCTCTCTGGATGCAACAGTTTGCCCTGAGCATGGTTTTATCATGGAGCTGACAGAGATGCACTTGAACAAGTGGTTATGCAAGAAGTCTGTTAAGACAAATTTATATCTGGTTCAATATCATGTTGTCCCATTTTAATGGTGCAAGGAAGTCACATGGAAAAAGCCAAAGTCAAGGCTTAGGCACTATAGTAATAAATACCTCTAAATTGCAGAGATTGAAAAGTGACATGATCAAGTGTTTGGATATAGGTTTGGCCAATCTTATAACCCACCGTCCTAGGTCCTAAGAGTGCTACCTATCCTGCTGAAATAGTAGTGGCAATGGAACCCAGTCGCTAATGCTTTCCCAGGTTCTTTAGATGCATTATGCCAGAAACAAAGATGGAGAACAGGATGATGCAAGAGAAAATATCAAGCCTGAAGTTGGCAGCATCCATCTTTCAGCAGGCTTTGTCATGTCTTTAAAACAATGAAGTTATTCGACTCCAGCCTTCTTCCTGACTGCTCCTGCACTGCAATCACAGGGATTTTTCCAACAACAGTTGAAATTAGTAACATTTCAAGTTGAAAAAAAATTTTAAGTGGAATATTATTTTGTATAAATAACCAGTCAAACTGGTGAAGTGAATTGGTCAAAAAATGAAATCTAAGTTCATTAAACATTGTTTGATACTTATTTTTAGTACACAGAGAATATACTACTTGGTTAACTCAACACTCAACAAGTATAAAATAGTATATTTCCTTTTAATTTGTCTTCTGCAAATCTTCAATTTTCTAGAAAACATTAGAAGTATAAACAATGAAAAACTACCACTAATAAAATGAGATTTTCACTCAAATGAGCAGCTCTTCTTGAAACTGTGGATAGCTCTTGTTGAAAACAGTATTTTCACCAGGCATTTGATACAGGACAGAAATGTCTCACATTGATGTACTGTAGTGCAACTTGGAATTTAAATTCTCTTCAAACAATTATTTAGTTTGATTTCAACTTGTACAATATAAAATGTGTGAAAATTACTCCCTGGTATTCTTAGTACATTTAAAATATAAATCTGAAATATTTAAATGATACAACATAGAGAATTTCATGAAGTGTCCACTGTACATTTCCTATTACACTTCAAGTATTTGAAAGTGAATTGAGGTTGGGAAAAACCAGCCTCTCTATATCAAAGTGAAAAACCATTTATAAATTATCTGCATGTATGGTAAAGCAAATTAGTCCTCAGTCTAATTATTTTTAGAATCTTGAACCATAAACAAAGCATGGGAGCTTTCTAAACAGAGTTTTTATTGATCACTTCATGTGACTTTATATCCGGGGTTTTTAATCAAGATAGACAACTCTTGACTCACATCGTCTTTATAACTGTAATTTTTCTTTAAAAAATTAACTGTATTAAAACACAGTGATGTCAATGCTTTTGCTTAATTATCTGAGTTTGATGATTGACACATACATACAAACATGAGTCACTAAAATCTCTACTTTTATCATTCCCAAGTTAAATAGCTTGTGGTTAAATATATTTTCTAAACTATGTTGGAATTTGACCTAAGTTAAGAACACTTATACTTCAGAGCCAAAAAATGACTGTGGAGATTATGTTTTCCAGTGTTCTCACCATATGAAATTGCACTTGTGGAGGAGTTATTTACACAACTCCAAGCCAGAACCTTAAAACAGATTTTCATACCCTGATTCAGTTTATACTTTATGGACACACATCAAGTTTGGGTAAGATTTACTCACATATTTGATTTCCCTTTTGTAATGAAAGTCAATGAGAGTAATGTAAGGATAGAAATTGCCACTGTCAGAATAAAAGCTGAAAATCCTCCTTTATAAAGATTAGTGTTCATAATAGGATTCATATCCAAAATCATGGCAGTTGAGTCAGTTGATGGCATGATTATTGGTAAAGTGCCAACGGAACTTCCACTCTCTATAACCATGAGCCAATATAACCAAGATTAGGTATGGTGCCAGGGGAATTACAGTTAAGTAGGCAATATCGTTTAATATTAGTATTGCCTGCAATTCAGTTCAACCTGTTACCTATTTCCCATAGTGCAAATGTATTATGTTAACCCAGATTCAGAAATTTTCAGTTCTCCTTTTAGCTTTTGGCCCTTCAGGATGCCACCCATGTTTATAGTTCTTCAGTTTTAATCTTCTTCAAATCTCAAACCTAAAAAGATGACATTTCTCACACATTAAAATAAACTGCATTCCTTCTATTACTTCAGGGAATATGTTAGTGGTGTTATAATTTTTTCACTTTTGTTTATAATATTAATAACTATGCAATAAAAAGTGCACTACTGAACTGTCAAGGATGATTTGTTGCCAGATGTTAGCATAATTTGCCAGCTGTCAAATTTTAATAACTTTTATTTGCATAAAATGTGACACTTAACTTTCATGGTAAATCAAGACATATAGCATAATTTATTTGATATTACAGAAGCTGAGGGAAAGTTTTATATGGATTGACAGCTTCAACAATTTGAGCTGAACATACAATGCACATATAATATTTGGAGTATATTTTTTGTAATAGATTGCAAAGTTTATCCTTTCCCTTTTATTTTTGTTTTCATTGTGTTTTGTGTGGCACTAGATAGCTCAAAGCTCTTCAATAACTATAAAGTAGATGCAATGATTAAAATTTCCTTCTAAAAATATTAGGTTGCTTATGTAAATGCATTTCATTTAGTTTCCAATTCTCTGATAATCTCAAGAAGATTTAAAAGCAGAGAAATAAATCTTGTGAAGTAAGCAAGTGCTTATGTGTCTATTGTAAAATATTGATATCTTTATGACACATAAAATTTTAAACATATAAACACATGCAGATATGTGGGTGGCACTGCCCTTCTACTCACTTGAAGGCATAGTTCTCTCTATATCTACTTTAAAATATGTCTACTACTTCAAAATAAATAGATAATAAAAATTAAATTAAATATATAGGTATAGTCTATGAAAAAATTTTCCAGGCTCAAGTTAACCATCATTGATACTATGGGATTTATTACCTGTATCTGAAATACAGACTTGATTTTCTATTAATCTACTCAAAGGTCATATAGTCCAGTGGAGAATTATACCTGCCAAGGGCACTGGCTTTATTATTTTGCAATACTTTCAAAAATTGTTACCCAGTTTTATTTATGCAGAGAGGGAGAAGAAATGTACTCTACATGCATCAATTCTTCAAATCTGAGATGTCTTATTTTCTTCCATTTTGTATTCTGTGACTGACAAAGTATATTCTGTTAAACTCACAATCAACAAACCTTTTTATGCTGATTTAATATATGTTGAAATTAGTTATTAAAATATTTTAAAAAAGGGATAATGAAGGGAAAATACTTGTCTTTAAAAGAGACATGGGATTAAATAACTCCAAAATACTATTTTTTTCAGCCTCCAAATACGTCTCCAAATTTTATTCTAAGGTCTGGGGGTATAGCTCAGTGCCACAAGCATCTGCCTGGAGAGCACAAGGTCCTGACTTTGATTCCTAGTATCAAAAAAAAGAAAAATTATTCTAGATTCAGTTCACATTTACTTCCCAGCTGAACTATTCTATTGACAATCTGATTATTTTCTCTAGCCTTTCTCTCTATGACCTTATATGTGTGCTTTTTCCTCAAATACAATAAGAACAGAGCATTAGGATGTATTGTTCACTGCTTACCTCAAGTACGTCTGACTTATAAAAGGTTTTAAATGTACACTTTATAAATGCCGATGAGTAAAAGAACAATGGGCAATCATTCTTAGTTCATTGTCCACTGTTTCTTTTATCCAACACAATCCATTACAAAAAAAAAAAAGATGAGAATCTTAACCAAATTTTCTTTTCAATAGAGGGTTAAAAATAAAGCCAACTCCATTATAGTAAGTCCCAAGATTATCTTCATAATCTGAGAATTTTTTTTAGGAGATGGCTGAGACTGAAACAGTGACAACTTATTAAGCCACATCCTAGCTAAGACCCCACAGAAACTATCTAATAATGATGGATACTTGAGAGAATAGAGATTTACCTTTATTGAGCAAACAACTTTCATATTTAAAAGCACACATGTTTATATAAACAAAGAGAAGACATTTTATTTATAAAAGAAGTAAAGAAAATGCCTGTCTATTGTCTTATGTATATCCTTTACATCCTTTCCTAGAAATTTTACATTTTCTGAGATATGAGATGCTCTGGAAAACAGTATTTTGAATATTTGAATTAAAATACAGACTCAACCATGCAGGAGATGATTTTCAGGTAAAGTCTCTCTAAGTTCAGTTTCCATTACTGTTAAATGAAAGCAATAATACCAAATCTGTATTTTAAAAGTTCGTTTAAATATTACTTGTACTACTAAATTTGTACCTTTTATTATTACTATATATAATAATCATAATATAATTCTATGATATAATGATATATAATAGGGTTATATAAATAGAGTTGTATAATATAATGATTTCTTTATTTGTCACACATTCCTGTACACATACACAATGATCTCTTGGTGTTCTATAGTGCAACCCCCTTACATATAACATAAAAATGATGCATCCATGCACTGTTAGGGAAATAATTTTGGAAGCCCTCCCATGGGCAGTTCAATTCCAGTTTAGATTTCAGGGTAAAGGACATCTATAAAGAACAATAATCTATATTTTTTTTCTGATGTCTATCATTTTGGTGGCAGAGATTTGCCACTTCTGTGGGATGGACTGGGAATTGTACCTCCCTTTTCTACTTTTTGGAAAGTTTTGTGAAAGATTAATTATAGTTCTTTCTTAATCAACTGGTAGAATGTAGCAGCAAAGACATTTGGGTTTGTGTATTTCTCTGTTGAACATCTTGTTTACTATTAAAAAATGTCTACTAGAATTCCATTAAAATTTTCTTTTTCTTCTTAAATTAAGGTCAGTTAGTTCATATTGTCCTAGAAATGTGACAGTTTCCTATAGTTGTTCTTACGTGTTTCCTTGCAGGTGTTCAGTCTACTCTTTTCTTTCTGTAAGGTTTGAATTCATGGATTTTCTTCCATTTCTTGTTTTAGCTATTTCAATCTTTTGTCTTTTTCCTCAATCACTATGAAATTTTTGAATTCTGTGGGTTCAATGAGTAAACTCATATTTTAATTCATCTCAAAATATTCTTCTTATGTTTTCTGTTGATCATTTGTTATTACATGGTATAATGTTTAATTTTTAATGTATTAAGCATTAACTTTCCTTGTTACTGGTTTGTAGTTCCACTCCATTTTAGCCACAGTATACATTTTGTGACTTCAATTATTCAAACTTATTAAGTATAGTCTGTTCTTGAAAATATTCCATATGTACCTGGGAAATAAATTCATTTTCTTAATGAGTGGCATGTTCAATAGATATTTCTTAGGCCTAGATGGCTTACAATGTGCAAATATGTTACTTGCTCATTGGTCATCGTCTAGTTATTAAATCCATAATTAAAAGTGGAATATTGAATTTGAATTTGAAAAGTGGAATATTGAATATTGAATATTGAATTTGTAGTTGATATAGCCTGTATTTTTCCTTAATTTCTATCAGTTTTGCTTCACATATTTACAGAGTTGTGTGGTTATATATATATATATATTTGTTTTTCATTGTCACATTGTCTTGAAGGATTAATACTCCTGTCATAGAATGTTCATTCATGCTTCCAGTAATTTTTTCATAAAGTCTGATGTTACATCAAAAATTAACATTTTATTTTAAAGAGAAAAATGTCTAACAAACAATAACCATGAAGATAAAAACAAAAACAACACAGAAACAACAAAAACGATATATGATCTCAAACAAAATGATAGGAATTAACAATGGTTGCTACACTACATACTGTTATCTTCAGCAAAGTTGCTCAGTCCACCAGATATAAAATGCAAGATTGATCAAACCATCAATGACAATCACAAGTAATAAAATAAACATTGGGAATGATACAGAGCTATACCATAAAAGATGGTAGCAATTCAACAATGGTTCTTATGGTGCATAATGTTGTCTTCAAAACAGTCGTTCTGATTACCAGAAACAAACACGCAAAATTGGTCAAGAAAAAAGAAAATTTAAAGCATTAACTGTTTCTTTCAACAAACCACAGATATCAGCAATACACCTATCCCAGCTATCCTTGTACATACATATAAATTTTGTTTTTCATTTTAAAGAGAAAAGATGAAAACCAAAACAACAAAAATAAATACAGAAACAAAACAGCATAAAAACAATAAAAATGACACAGAATTTGCAAACCAGGTGATAGGATATTAACCGTGGTTATTTTATATAATGTTATCTTCAATGTGATTGCTCACATAACCAGATATAGGCATGTAAGGTTGATCAAACTATTGCACATTAACTGTTTCTTTCAATAAACCAATAGAAGTTAGAAGTACAATTATCTTAGCTATCTGGTGTATGTAAATATACCTATTTTTCCTTCCTTCCTTCCTTATTTTCTCTTTTCCTTCATCCCAGTTGTCTCTCTGTTTGAGTAGTTTCTTTCCCTTTCACAATATCTATGTACTTTTCAGATTATATTTACTCTTTCAAGTTCTTACACTAGGAAGACAATATGATGTTTATACACGCTAGTCTCTTCTGTTTCACTTATGAGTATGCTCTCTGGTTGCAACCATTTACCTAAAATAGCCTTGAGTTTATCTGTCTTTACAGCTGAGTAACCTGTCTTTATAGCTGTCTTTATAACGGAGTATCCGTCATTATAGCTCAGATGGACGTTTGGGTTGTTTCCATGATTAAGCTATTATAAATTTCACTGCTATAAACATGGGTGCACATATATTGCTGTGGTAAGATGTTTTCAGTTCTTCTGGAAAAATACCAGGAGAGGAATAACTGAGCTGAATGGGACCACTAATCTCAGTTTACTGAGGAGTCTCCAGACTGATTTCCACAGTGGTTGCACAACCTACACTCACGCCCACAGTAGAGAAGAGTTCTTTTTTCCCCACATCCCTTCCAGCATTTATTATTGGTTGATTTCTTTATAACAGGCATTCTTTCTGGGGTGACATGGAATCTCAGTGTTGTTTTAATTTTCATTTACTGAATGACTAATGATGCTCAACATTTTATCATGTATTTATTTGCTATTTGCATTTCATCATCAAAAAAGTGTGTGTTCATCTCAGATGTCAATTTTTGTATTGGCTTTTTGAATTTTGAGGGCCTGATTTTTAAAAATATTCTTTAGAGATTTTTAAAAATATTCTTTAGAGACATTTGGCTAAATTTTTTTCCCAATTCGTAGGTTTTCCTTTCACCTTGTTGGTGATTTCTTTTGATGTGCAAAACTTCTCACTAAGATGAGTCCCCATTTGTTGATTCTTTGAAGTATTTACCATCTAGTTTGTTTTTTGGTCATGAACTCTCTACCTACTCTTACTTCTTCAAGACTTCCAACTACTTTCTCTTCCAGTAGATACAGTGTTTCTGTTTTAATATTTAGTTCTGTAAGCTATTTTCACTTTATTTTGGTGCATGATGATAGGCATGGGTCTAGCTGTAGTCTTTAGCATGTGGAGATCCAGTTTTCCCAGAACTATTTATTAAAGATGCTGCCTTTCTTCCACAGAACATGTTTGGAAAGAGGCTGAGTGTGTTTGTGGTTGTGCCTGCATCTTCTAGTCTGTTGCAGTGATATTCTGGTCATTTTTATGCCAATGCTATGCTGATTTTATCACAGTAGCTTTGTAATATAATTTCAAATCAGGGATTGTGATACTTCCTGGCTTGCTTTTCTTGCCTAGGATTGCTTTTGTTATTCTGGGTCTCTTCTGGTTCCAGAGGAACTTTAGAAATGTTTTCTTTACATCTGTGAGGAATACCAGTGATATTTTGACTGGGATTGCATTGAATCTATATAACAATTTTGGGAGTATGACCATTTTCACAATGTTGATTCTTCCTATCAATAAGCAAGAAATATCTTTCCATTTTCTAAAATCCTATTTAGTCTCCTTTTCAGAGTACTGTAATTTTCACTGTATAGATCTTTTACTTTTGTTAGATTGATTCTTGATTATTTCATCTTTTTGGATGCTACTATGAAAGCTATGGTTTCCCTTATTTCTCTTTCAGTATGTTTGCTGTTTGTGTATAGGAATGCTATTGATTATTGAGTTTTGACTTTGTATCTGTCTAGGCTACTGAATTTGTTTATTAATTCTTGGAGTCTTTTGTTGGAGTTTTGGGGGTCTTCTGCCATTAGCAAATAATAATTTCATTTCTTTCTTTCCTATCCTTATTTATTTTATTTCTCTCTCTTGTCTAATTTTTCTGGCTAGTGTTTCCAGAATTACATTGAATAGGACTGGTGACAGTGGACATCCTTGTCTTATTCTTGATTTTTAAGTGGAAACTCAATTTTTGTCCATTTAGTATGATGTTGGCTGTGGGTTTGTTATACATAGTTTTTATCAGATGGAGGTAAGTTTCCTCTACTCCAATTTTCTGTAGGTTTATTTTTTATCATGAATAAGGGTTGGACTTTATCAAAACCTTTTCTGCATCTATTGAGATGAACATGTGATTCTTGTCTTTGACTCTTTTAATATGATGTATTATGTTTATTGATTTGTGTATACTGAACCATCTCTGCATTCCTGGGATGAATTTCACTTGGTCATGGTATATTATCTTCTTCATGATTTGCTGCATTGTGTTTGCTAGTATTTTATTGGGGAATTTTCATCTGTGATCATTAGAGAGATAGGCCTATAGTTCTCATTTTTGGTTGGGTCTTTCTGTAGTTTTGGTACCAGGTTAATATATGCCTCCAGGAATGACTTGGGAAGAATTGCTTTCCTTTGTTGGAGTTTTGGGGGTCTTATGTCATTAGCAAATAATATTCATTTCTTTCTTTCCTATCCTTATTTCTTTTATTTCTCTCTCATATCTAATTTTTCTGGCTAATTTTTCTTCCAGCTTCAGATGTGAAGCTGACAGGATCTGAGCTTTTCCTTGTTGATAGGTTTTCTTATTACATTTTCAAGTTTTTGGCTGATATTGCATTATTCAGGGTTTTTTTTTATCTTCTTGATTCAGCATTGATAATTCATATATATCTAGGTATCTGTCTATTTCTTCTGTGCTTTCCATACAATGATAGCAAAGATTTCCAAAGTAGGTATTGATGATCCTCTGAGTTTCTATAGGTTCTCTAGTGATTTTGCACTTTTCATTTCTTATTGCATGGATTTGAGTTATTCCTTTTTTTTTTTGATAAGGTTGACAAGGAGTTTATCAATTTTATTTATTTTTTATTTATTTCTTCCAAGAATCAAAGCTTTGATTCATTAATTCTTTATATTGTTTCCTTAGTCTCCAGTGCATTCATTTCTGCTCTGATCTTTACAATTTCTGAACTTCTTCAGGCTTTGGTCTTGATTTACTATTCTTTTTGTAGAAGTTTGAGATACAGCATCAAGTTGTTTGTGTCCATTCTGTTTTCCAAATGTGGGCATCAACTGTTATAAATTTCACTCTGAGGACTGCTTTCATTGTGTCCCATAGGTTTTAGTAGTTTATATTTACATTTTCATTTGATTGTAAATATTGTTTAACTTCTTCTTTAACTTTTTCTGTGACCCATTCATTGGTAAGAGCATGTTACTTAAGTTCCATATGTTTATGTAATTTTTTCTATTTCTTTTATGATTAATTTCCAGTTTGATTGCACTATGGTGTGATACAATGCATGGGATTATTTCAATTCCTTTGTGTTTACTTAAGCATGTTCTTTGCACTAGTATGTGGTCCAATTTAGGGAATATCCCATGCCCAGTTATAAAGAATATATATCCTAATGTTGTTGGGTGGAATACTTTGCAAAGTTGTACTAAGTCCATTTGTTCATATTTTTGCTCTAGTTTTGTTATTTCTTTGCTGACTTTTTGTCCAGTTGATCTATCCCTTTGTGACAATGGGTTGTCCTGTTAAAATTGTGTTGTTATTTAGTTGATTTTTCATATCTTTTAAAATTTGCCTTATATAGTTGGGTGCTCCTATATGTGGTACATATATACTTATGATTTTATCTCTTCCTCTTGCAATTTTCCCTTAACAAGAACAAAGTGGCCTTTTTACGTCTTTTGATCATTGTTGGTTTGAAGGTCACATTGTCTGCAAACAGGATAGCTACTCCTGATTCTTTCTGGTTTCCTTTTGCATGGAGTATTGTTTTTCATTCTTTTGAATTTCCTTTAGAGTTAAATGCATTTTTTGTATATAGCACATTGTTGGATTTTATTTCTTGATCAACTCTGCTGATCTGTTTCTTTTGTTTGGTGTATTGAGGCCATTTATATCAGTGGTTATTACTGATATGTATTGGCTTATCTTTACATGTCATTTTCCTACTATTGATTCTGTACTCCCCCCCCCTTTAATTGGATACCATGTTGAGTAGATCTCTTGTATTGTTGGTCTTGAAATTGTGGTCATTTTTATCTCTTTGTTGAATATCTTTCACTATTCTTTGTAAGATTGGTTTGGTCACCATGAATTTCTCCAGCTGATCTTTGTCATGGAATTATCTTATTTCTCCATCAGTTTTGAAAGACAGTTTTGCAGTGTAAAACAGTCTGAGTTGGAAGTTGTTTTCTTTCAGGGTACAAAATACTTCAATCTCTTCTTGACTTGATGGTTTGTGTTGAGAAATTTGCCATGATTCTGATACATTGTCCTTCATAAATGATCTGTTTCTTTTCTCTAACAACTTTTATTATTATTCTGTTCTTTTGTTGAATGGATGGGATCTTGATTATTATGCGTCTGGTTGTAAATGTACTTTGGATAATTGGAGTTCTATATGCCTCACTTAAGTGTATATCAGATTCTTCTTTGCTTAGGAAATTTTCTGCCATTACTTTGGCAAATAATTTTTTATGTCATTCATGTTGCCTCCTGCTCTTTCACATACACCTATGTCTATGTTTGTGTTTCCTTGCCTCATCTTGTAGCTATGAAATTGTTATTTGCTGTTCCCTTGTTATTGTTAAGAGATCTTTCACAGTCACTAATGGCAATGCTGTCTTCAAGATTTGGAAGTCTATTTTCATTTCATTCAAGTGGTTTTGCCAGCTTTTAATGAAATTTTAATTTCCTTGACATCTCTTTGAATCTGTTTCATGCATTCTAATTCTTTCCCATACTGTTCCTTCAGGTTTTCTGACATTTTTCTCTGCTCCTCTACTTTTTATCTACGCCTTCTTTTGGTAGAGTAATTTCTTCTTTTGATAGAGCAATGCTTTCAGTATCGATGTCATTTCTTTTTTTTTTACCTTAATGATTATTTCTAATCTGATTTCTTCTATAGTCTGACATAGTTGGTTCTTTACTTCAGTTGCTATCATTTCAGAAATTTAAGTTGTGTGATGTCCATGTTCTTCCATATTGATATTTCCTGATACTGCATTTTGCTCCTTTTCATCATTTTCAAATTTCCCTAAGTTTCTAGGTACTCAGTGTCATTCCTGTGGTGGTGGTGGGAGGCAGAATGCTAGGTTTTGGACCCCGGAAAGCAAACCAAACCTTCCCAGTACTTAGGGTCTTTCTTCCATTGGCGGTAGGGACTAGACCCAGGAGTCCCAGGCTCCCAGACCATTCACCATGCCTTCCCAATTCAAGGAACCTTCCCATGATGGCTGTGCAAGGTGGAGCCAAGGGTCCTAGGCTCCTAGACAGGTTACTGTGACTTACTCAGTCCAAGGCAGCTTCCCACCATGGCAGTAGTTTAAAGCCAGAAGTCACAGGCTCGAGAGAGCTCAGCAATACTTCCCTCTCAAAGAGACCTTCCTGTGATGGCAGAAGAGGGTGGAGCCAGAGTTCCTGGGCTCCCAGCATAAATTAATATTTTAATATAGCTACTGTCTTGCTTTATTTTTTGTTTCAGACACAAAATACACAACACCAAAAATTAAAGGAAGAAAGGGTTATTTGACTCACAGTTTGTGGAGTTTTCACTGCTGGCTGGCTCCAAGGCAAGGTGGCATAGCAGAGGATTATTGCAGAGAACAAACAGTCCTTAGTGGGCAGAAGGCAGGAAGGAAAAAAGCAGTGATTTATCAAGGAAACAGTAGGAAAGCCTCTCCCTTTTATACCTTCCAGGCTACCTGCTCTTTGGATGGTGGCAGCCACTCCCAAGTTGGGCTTTCCCATTATTCACACCCAGAACTATGTCAAATCAATCAGTGGACTAAGTTTGAAATCATACATCCTTGATCCTAGCATTATCTCCTTAGTTCAAGGATCATACACTGTAGATCAAGCCACCTCTGAAAAATCTCACATATGTGTATATTAGGATTTAGGGGCATATCTGGACCCAAATCGTAACAGTTACTGTAATTTATTTTGATTACTTTTTGTACCACACACATTGTCTCATCTTTTATAACTTTGAGGTTTTTTGTGTGTCCAAATCTACTTAGATTACAGTCATCATATAATTGATTCCTTTTCTATATTTTTGTCATCTGTTTTGGATTGTGAGGGTTTAATCCATTTATATTTAATGTAATTCCTGAAAAGGTAGAATTTATATGTATTATTTTCTATGTATCACATATTCTTCTATTTTTGTATTCAGTCTTTTGTATTTCATGTTCAATGTAAATTTTTTATTACTTTTTTGACTATATTAATTAAATTTTTGTTTTCTTTTTTAGTGTTTGTCTTGAGAATTAAAATCTCTCAAATTATAAAAGTCTTGTTTGGAATTGTACCAACTGGATTTAGTTAGGAAATAAAAATTCATTCCCATACAGTTTTATCTCATTCCCCCTGCACTGTAGCTTTTATTTTAGAAACTATATTTGATATCATGTAACCTTATCAACACAGTTTGCTTATTGCTTTATGAATTTATCATCCAAATAAAATATGATAAAACCTTTCAAGCAAATATACATTTATACTATTTTCCAATTTATCCTAACAGTTAAATTTATTGATATTATTTTGGTGTGGATTCAAGGTACTGAGGGGCTTTTAATTTCAGCCTGAAGTATTCCCCTTATTACATATAATAGGGAAGGCTCTGCCATAAATAAATATTGTTTTTCTATGTCTGGGAATATCTTAATTTCTCCAACATTTTTGAAAACTGCTTTTCTAGATACAGAATGTTTTTCCATAAATTTTTACTTTGTCACTTGATTATGTCATTCCCCTATCTTCTACACTTCATGGTCTCTGGAAACAATTTTTCTGATCCTATTAAGTTTGTAGTGCACAGGAATACTTCTCTCTTGCATTTTAAAAGTTGTTTTTGTCAATGGCTGTCAATAGAATTATGTGTGGGTCTCTTTGGTATATCCTTCTTCAAAGTAAGAGATTCTCTACTTGTAATGATTTTTATTAATTTGGGAAATCATATATATTAATCTTCTCAACTTTTAAACTTGTCTTATGTCTTGTTCCTACCTCCTCAGAGATTTCCATTATACACATTTGGTGCTAATTTTGTCCAGAAGGTTTCTTCTGTATTTCCATAGTGTCCATTTTTTATTTTGTTTTTGATCTTTCTCTCTTTTTCTTTCTCTCTCTATCTGTCTCTCTCTCTCTCTCTCTCTCTCTCTCTCTCTCTCTCTCTGTCTGCTTCCCTCTTTGTTTCTCTCTGTTTCTCTGTCTTTCTGTCTCTCTTTTTCAAAACCTGCATAACAATTTAAGCTATTCTCAAATTTGCTGGGAAAAAATCTGATTTTAAACACCTGTACTGAATTATTCTTCAGGTAATATACTTTGAAACTCCAGAATTTCCATTTCTTTTGAAAATAATTTCTATCTTTATATTTTCTCTGATGAAATGCTATTCTCATCCTTTCTTTTACCCTTGTATATACTTTTTCTAGCTTTTGTTTGATTACTTAAATTAATAAAATTAAAATCTTACAACAAATGTAGGAAAAGCTTCCATTAATAGGTTTTTTCTTGTACATCAGTCATACTTCCTGGAGTTTTTTACGTGCCTCATTATTTTTTGATGAATCCTGAATATTTTAAATAATGTCATGGAAAACTGATAGTCATAGTATCCCTCTTCACCAGAGATTTTGCTGTTGCATTTGCTACTCATTGTTTAGCTGGTGGTTTATTTCATGGTCCTGGGTTAATGATGAAATTATGTATTGTTTGTCAAGTGTTCCCTCTGAAATATCTGTCCAGTTTGATTAGTGGTCAACTAGTAATTGCATAGAGATTTTTAAAATGCATTTGACCAATAAGCCTACCATCCCAGGGCTCCTTGTAGAGGTTGGTTATGGCTTCAAAGATGAGAAAGCTAATTTATAATTATGCCCTGGGTTTTCTTCTTGCTTACCCACAGCCTCAAGTTCAGTAGTTGGTAAGAGATAAGGGTTTCTCTTGTCTTTGCTCTGTGTATGCAGTCCTAAAAATGAGTTTGTTCCACAAGATTACCAGATAATTTGAGTTTTTTCAGTGATTTCTATACTAACTTTCTTACATTTTAATAAGCTTTATTCCCTTTCCAATTGTTATCACTACTTCAGGAAGCTGTAAAACTACTTTTTATAAATACTACAGTGAAATGAAAATGCATTTATAGTTAGTGAGTTCTCAAATGAAATAATAGCAAGTTTGGCAATTGGTAGTTTTCTGAGGAATGCTAATCAGGTGAAATCATGACAATTTTCTGTTGACAGGGCTTTGGAGGAACTTCAACCCATTTATTCCTTCTTATGGCTGTTATAATGCTGTTTTAATGATTGCAATAATTAATAATAGTAAGGACCTCATTTTCAGGAAAACCATGAAGCAGACAAATGGTGGGAAGAAGAATGACAATCTTCAATACCACAATCTTTATGCTATTACTAGGAGTCCTCAGAACATTGCAAACTTTTGTTTAATTACCGTATTTCATTTCTGCTATTTCATTTCCTTACTGTTGTGGAGGACTGTTTCCAAAGGGCCATACTTTACCAATCCTGCTGGCATACATCTTTGAATAATTCAATTTTAATACACATAGTGTCACAGTGGTTGGGACTGGAGTATCCATTTACAAAATCCACTTATTAGTTTGGTTATTGGATAGATTATGACTGCTCCATTTCAATTTAATATAATTTTTATGCTTAGGAAATTCTTTTTTTTTTTTTTTTTTTTTTTGGCGGTACTGGGGATTGAACTCAGGACCCTGCGCTTGCTAGGCAGGCACTTATTCCACTGAGCTATATCCCCAGCCCCCCTTAGGAAATTCTTTAGTGCTTAGGTTTCCTCATGACAATGTAGGATGGTAATACTTTATATATGCTATACTTTTTAACAATTCAAATCTACCAACCATAGTCAAAGAAATAAGATGATTAATACTACTTTACCTAGATCAATACAGCTACAGACTTTTATCTTTGAATGAAGAATATCAAAGAATTTGTGGTACTCCAAAAATTATATATATGTGAGATATCTCATCTTCACACAATTTTGTGAACTACTTTTAGCTTTTGTGGCACTGGGGCTTAGACATAGAGCTTTCACACTGGGTGCCATCTGCAGCCCTTTTTAGTTGTTATTTTGGTATAGGATCTCACGAAGCCACTAATTTATGCAGACTAGGCTGAAATTCACAATCCTGACTCAGCCTCTCAAATAAGCTAGGATTATAGGCAGTGACCACCACAGTTGGTTTGGGATACTTATTCTCACTTACTGACACAAAATTGAACCTAAGCAAGTCAAAATACATAGAAAGCATGCCCTAGTGATTCAACTCTATGTAATGTTATTGAATCGCCAAATCTGTGTCACTTGGTCATCACAGAGCAAACAAGCAATTTTCTCAAAAATTTTTTTCAAAGATCCTTAGCACCCTGAAATTCTCTGAAAAAACAGTATTATGTAATCATATATCTTAAAATTAAGTTTGAAAACAGTGCACTTGATCATTTTTTCAGAATATAAAATGTACATTTTCATATAGAGTTTCCTCTCCCTAAAATAACAGTTGTATAAATATTATCTGTAATATTGGATATTAATGGAACACACTTTGGGGAAGAGTTAGTAGATAATAATTCTTAAATGAAACCTAAGACTATTTTTATCATCAAAAACATGGATTTTTCACATCTACAATTATGTTGAAAATATTTCTATTGATTAATTATTAATTTTATGAGTTTTATTTTATTAAACAATGAATGCTTTAAGGAAAAATATCATGAAAATAAAAATGTTTATTAAACATTTATAAAAAAGGCATTGACTTTTTTGGTGTACTAACACAGCACAAATAAATTCTTATACAAACTACAGAGAAAATACTAATAAGACTTTACAAAAATCATCTTTACTTCAATTATCACATCTAAGGCAATCTTCACAAATGATACCAGCACATTCCATACACACACATTGTTTACACTGATGACACATGGGTTTTGTTTCTTGTACTTTTTGTGGGACACATCTGGCATCTGAGTGGTCTTGCAGTTTTGCAAGTTCTTCTATTGTACTTTGTTTGGTTGACAGAAACATAAAATATCTATAAAATGAGTATTAAGTTGCTAATATGTATTGTGCATTTAGAATAAACATCAATATTTTCACCTCAGCTGTGTACTTTCATCCAAAATCTAAAAGATAACATCAGAAATACATCCCAATATGTTCTTAGTTTCTCCTGTTTTGTCAGGAGGATCCCACCATATTGTACAACCTGCACTTAGCAGGAAAATCTGATGTAAGTAAAATATCAAATATGTAATGAGTGCACAGAATACACATGAACATTTTGATATCACCTGTTTACTTGCTTACAAAACCTGAAAGATAATATAAAAAATAAATTCCTATATGAACTCCAATGAAAATATCAATGAAACTCTACCACAAAAAAAAAGCTTTGCTTCAACTATCACACTCCAGGCAAACTTTTTACATTTTTGTAAATTTTATTTTAAAGAGAGTAGTAAATGAGAAACAAACAAACAAAAAATAGTAGCAGCATACCAGTAACCTGAACATAAACAAATCAAAGTGAGAACATCCAAAGTGATACAGGGATTCAAGACAAAATAGTACGAATCAACAGTAGTTACATTACATGTTGCTCTCCCCAGCTGCATCGCTCAGATTGCCAGATGTAAGAATGAAAGATTGCTCAAAGCATGAAAGAGAATAAGAAAAACAATTATTCGACAAAACATTAGAGATAATACAGATAATCCAAGCAATCTTTACACATGACAAGCACACGTTCCATGCACAATGTCTCACACTAACAGTACGTATGCTTCGCTTTCCTTCCCCATGTGTCAGTCTTACCACCTCTCTTTCTGTTTTGTCAGGAACTTCATACTATGTTATACAGTGTGCACTTAGCAGGGAAATAAGATATCAATAAAATTAAATATCAAAGGCTTAACAAGTGCTTAGAATAGACATATTTTCACATCAGCTGTTTATTTCCTGCCGAAACCTGAAAGATAACATCAAAAATAAAAACCTATGTGAGTTACAGTGTAAATGCAAACAAAATCTACCACAGGAATAAGCTTTACTTCAACTGTCACACCCAAACAGTCTGCACACATGATAAATGCATGCTCCATAGACAAGAATTACACTGATAGCACACATTTTGTTTTCCTATACATTTTCATAGGGCACAGTTGATACCTTTTTTTTTTTTTTTTCTTTTGTAGTAGGTCTTTTAAAAGCTTTGTCTCCTGCTTATCTGTCAGTTCACCATTGTGGTCCACAACTTTTTGCATAGTTTCCTGAGCAGAAAGATTTTGTCTTTCTTCTACCATACATAATCTCTTATGAGCTCCAGTCCTAATCCTAGAAGAAAATTTCTCCATAATATTTTGCATTTGTTATTTTCTTCTTAAACTATCAAACTATTTATGCCACATATATTTAGGATTGAGCAAAACACAAATATTGATCATTACTTTGTGTTTCAGGTGACATCCTGATTGTGGCAGAACTTACCAACAACATCTACTTCACCTTGGATTTGTCATAGTGTGTTCCCAACTCAGACTTCCATTTGTAGAGGTTTCTCTATCAATGTTTCTATTGTGGTGAAATATTGACATCAGCAGTACCAGTTTGTTTTTCTTTGGTATGTATGAGGCCAATGTTATCTTTTTCTGAAATCCAAAGACTGTACTATACAATTCTCTGTTTTGAAATTGCAACATTTTGTTTGGAATTTCAACTTTTTTCCTGTTATAGTTCATGGACAGATCCATTTGTACTGTTAGCAAACGTAATATCAGTTGGAAACTGGTTAACCAACTGTTGAATGTCACATTCTGATTAGTTTTGGAGGTGGAGGCAACAAGTCTATTTACAACATCATTCAGTTTACTACTACAGAAATAAGTAATAATAGCTGAGGATAATTATCAAAATTGAAAGTGTAATACGTCTTTGGATCTACAAAAGTAAACATTTTTGTGCCATATTTTGACCTGTCACTTTTTAGGAAATTTTACATTCCTGTGATCACCATGAGAAATCCCTGCTCAGACCTATGAAAATTTTCATTTTTTCTAGACAAGTGTCATAAGAAATACATTTTTAAAAAATGACTATTGGTATACATAACATTTTACTTGTATTTCAGCTTTTGTGTATTTCACATCTTTTTGCATTTTGTCTGTTAAAATTTCCAATGTTGAATGGCAGTTCTGGCATTCTGTTCATTATCTTTCAGCCCTGCCAAGACCTTCGCTGTATTTTTGGACTTGGTTTTAACGTTGGATTGTTCCATTCACTTGTGTGGCCATTTTACCACCTTTCACCTAGTCATATGGGTACTCACATAGTTATTTTCCTCATCATCTAAATCAAAAAGGTCCGAATTCCCTGTTTTTGTATTAGTCAATTCTTGTTCCATTTCACACTCAGAGGCACTTTGGCTCATGTGGCCAGAGTCAAAGTCATCATCCTCCCCATCTTCATCATCATACACCCATGTCACTCTTCTCTTGTGAAAACATGTATTACACAACAGCTGATCATCCCCATCATTTCTGCATGAGCAATCTGATGACTCACTTTTGATCTCCTCCAAAACTTGCATGTCTGGTTTTATATGTGTGACTGTACTAAATTGGGCTACTTCTATCAGAAACATCAAAACAAAAATTTTTAAATAAATCCTGGAGTGGTGTGAGTCTTTTGGACCTTCTGTGGTGCTCAGATCAACATATGCAAAACAAAGATATATGGAGGATAAGGTGGGGAAATATCCCATTTGGCATTTCTGCACATGTTCGAACACCTTGCCTTTCATCTTACCCTGAATAAATACAAAGACTGCTTCCTGCAACCTTTGGGGACAGGACTGAGGTGCACAGCTGGCTACTGTTAGTCTAAAGTACAACTTTACAGGAGAAAAGTAAGGAGTAGCCTGCTCAACCTAGCTCCTATTTTCCAGGGTTTCCTGATGAACTTTAAGAAGAAAAATCATGAGCAAGTATTCCTAGAGCTTTATGACCTAAGGAACTTGTATCATTTTGTCATGAAGTTAAATCATATGCTGTAACAAAGGAGGGGAGTGGGCGTGTTTGCAGTCACATATTCATTTCACAAGTGATCTTAGCAGAACTATTGTGGAAAGAGTTATTTAATATAGGGAGCATATAGTATTTACAAATATTGGACTGGCAGGACCATAACTGTCACTGATTAATCTTGGTTACTTTTCTTAACATAGCACAGAACAAATTATTTACTGTGCTTCAGGTTCTCCAACTCTAAAAAGAGTGTAAAAATAGTACTCACTTTGTAGGAACTTTTAAAGTGACATGAGGAAATGTCGTAAAACCTTTGGCACATTCTGTGTAGGCATTAAGTTTATCTACAGATTTGGAATATCAAAAAATGTCAAAATTATTCTTACTTGAGTTAATAGGCCAAAATAAGAATAATTTTTCAAGCACAACAGGTGTGCAAAAAGAAAAGCATATTAAGGTTCCACAATGTCCTCACACATTTTAAGATATTTTAAAAGAAATTGCTTCCTTTGTGTGTCCTCAACAATCAATTGAAGAACTGAAATATGAGAACAGAGCTCACTCTTCATGTTTAGAATTTCTGTGTGAGGCTTTGATTACCTAAGTTCTTTTTCAATATCTAGTACTTGTCTATGTTGAATTGATTTATGTCTAAAACATATTATTGATTGAATCACCAGTGGTAAACTAATATATACATGACACTATCTTGAAGAACAAAACACATATGTAGGAGAAACCTCAAGAACTATGCACGAAAGCATTTAAGAAGTTTTTTGCTTTTTTACTGTAGGGGGAATTACATGAGATTGTTATTTCCAAATTTAACAATTTGTTAATATTTGGTGACTCTACTTATTGAATATTAATATAGTGCCTTTAAGATACCAGTAGCAATAATTTTCATTGTTTTGTTAATTGAGTAGTGTATTTGTATTTTTTCTTCACACAAATCATTGTAGAACAGCAGAAGTAAAAAAAAAAAAGAACTATTCCAACTATTGCTTGAGTTCTATCACATTTATTTGAAAACAATGTTTGCTTTCAAAGATTAAAAGGCTCTATGAATTCAACAATTTAGCAATTTTACTCCAGTGAAATGAGCTTGCAGATTTGCATGTCATTTTAATTCATGTCAGATATGCTCACAATAATGAAAGTTTTAAAAAACTCCAGTGGTAAAATTCTATCAAGAACATCAAACACATTTATTGCTTGCCATAAAAATATGACATAATATAAAATCCAGTGAATATATAAAAGGCATCTTATTTATTATAACAATTAAAATAGCAAAGCATAATAACTAATAAACCTTGAGAGAACTTTGTATTCCAATAAATTTTGTGGTAAAGGGTAATTTTGACAATAATATTTTCCATGAAATGCCTACAACTAGAGCAGCTATTTGTTGTATTTAGTATATGCTCAAAAATACATTTCCTTGAACTTAAGAAGCTTAAATATGCATTCTGAAATCTTGAGAACTTTTAGCCAAGTCTAATTAAATGTTTCCAATTAAAATTGTGTAGATAGGAAAGAAATGAATGGTTTTGTTTAAACTATTTGTTAATTTTATCATCAAGTATACTAGATATAATTGCATGCCAAGAAGAAATCATCAAAACTATTTTGTACCGTGTTGGTTTCCTGTTATGCCAATTCATTCAGAACCTTAATTTTTCCAGCTTTAAGAAAAAACACTGAAGCAGCTAAATATAAGACCTTGACTTAGGAAAATTTTTCTCCCCAAAACTATTAGTGAGAGACAACAAGCACTAAAAAGAAAAGTAAAGGTTAAGCTTCAATTAAGCATTCTAAATATACTAACATACTGAAAATCTCATCATGCTACCACCCACATAATTATTCAAAAGACAAGAAGAAAGGAAATTATAACAGAAGCCAAATGAATGTGAAGATGGTTTACCGCATCAGGTAGCTTTGCATGATAAATTTGGATGGCTTTTACGTCATATACGGTGGTTTTTAAAAGGAAAGTATTCTAAAAATAAATAAATAAAACTGTTCCAAAAATACTTCCAACACTGTAGAAAGTCTGGAAAGGAAGGAATAGCTGAATTTAAAATCAAATCTATCCTTATCTTCTCCTCCTCAGATTCAAATACTGTTCCTAAAGTCTAAAACTTTTGTACAGCCAGCTTATAGACTTTTAACATTTAATTTCGTCATTGCAGTGAGGACATGAATGGGTTTATTTCTTGCCAATATAAGTAAGATTCATCTGTGGTTTCAAAAATCTGAACAAAAACTCAGCAATAAAACACAGGATAAGGAGAACAATGTAGCTTGCAGGAAGTAGAGATCACCCCAGGACCCTGGAGGGGATCACCATCTCCACTTTTCAGTTTTGGGGAGATATTCATGATGCTGCATTAGGCACAGTTTTCTGGTTCCTAAATGTGAGATGCCTTCACCTATCTTTTTTATCAACTGAATTCTCCTTTGTGGTCTAAAATGAGTGTTGGGAGCTCAGCTGCCACTCAGAGTCCCATGATAAGTCCAAATCCAATGCTTTTTTGTAACCGTCTGTGAAACAGAGGTCGAGCAACTACCCTCACACTCCTTTGCATTAGGTTTGTATCTTTGCTGTACCACATACTGCACATTTCAGGACATTTGGTAAAAATCTGAAACAATTTAGTGTGGAAAATGATCCAATGAATCATGTAGTACCATGTATTTCTTCCCTCACTCTCTCATATTGAGAATTACCATTTTAGGCTTGTTCAGACTCTTTGGAGAGACTGCATAATTTCCCTAAAACCCTGTTAACTCGAAAGATGGACATCCAGGAATAAAACCTCAGTCAATATAATTTTTGGACCTTCTCTCTCCTTCATAATATCCTATGGCCATAATTCAAGATTGTGTGGTGTGTGTGTGTGTGTGTGTGAGAGAGAGAGAGAGAGAGAGAGAGACAGAGAGAGGGAGAGACAGAGAGACACAGAGAGACACAGAGAGACACAGAGAGAGAAAGAGGTGGGGGAGGAATTGTTTTCTCCTTCATGATATTTGGAAAGACTTTTTCTACATTTTGTAATTACATCTGGATGCCTTTGTAATTTCTGGCACTTCATTTGTGAAAAATGTTTTTATACTTGGAATCCTGAATCAGCAGCTTGCAAAGATATCTGTTTATATGTGGCAATTAGTACTCCAACCTGTTGTGGTAGGATAGTTCTCTGCTAATTGAACCAAGCTGGAGCAATGCTTTCCAGACTCCTGATCCCATATGGTACCTGGTTAGCATGGGCTAAAAGAAACATTTTACATGAAATTTTAAACGCAGAAGTTGAAACTGGGACCATGTAATTTTTTATACATAGAAGTTTGGGGGAGGGCATAAAGATCTGTTGCAGCTCTCCTGGGCTATTGTGTTTTTCTGTGTGAGCTCTTAGTGTGAAAAGATGCTGGAATTTAGTTCTACGGGCTTTTGCCACCTTCCCTCCTTCAGCTTCCTGAATCCTGAGCCAGGAGCTATATGTTTACTCTGAGACGAAGGACTCAAGCATCTCCCTTGGGCCACCTCTCATCGAATTTGCAGCTATGAGGGTGCTGAAAGGCCGATGTTGACTCTGAAATTCCCTTTCATGTTCGCATTCCCTGCTTCACTTTTCCAAAATGGCTGCCCTGAGAATTGAAGACTCCCATCACCAGTTTTACACACTGTGAACTTTCTCAAATGCAGAGTCAAATCCATACAATCAACTTACTGGGTGAAAGGAAAGGGAGGGGTGTGAGGCGAGAGAGAGAGAGATGGAAAGAGCTGCTTCTCTCTCCATTCTACTTCTGCGATTGTTCCTTGATTAGTAGGATGTCCGTCCATCTAACCCTGCCCACGTCTGCCTCCACCGCGCGCTTCACTGGCTTTATCCCGTTGTTTTCTCTATACATGGAAGCGATTTTTATGATAATTTATCCCTGTGTGGGCATTAAATTATTTCAAAAGGACCCTCCTTCGTTTCCCATTTTTGTGTTCTTTTCATCGTTATAAGCATGTCTGTTTTCAATTTCACTTCATTAGATTTTCAGATGCTGATCTTACTTTTCCTTGCTGTTGTTTGGAGAGTATCTTCCAATCTCTTGCTGTCAGTGTGAATTTCCTTTCATAATGTTATTGTTTGTCACATCTGTTTCCTCACTAGGCCCTCTCTAAATTTTATTTTTGAATTTATTTGTTTTTCTTCCCTTGAATTTCATGAAACATTGGGATTTGATATTTAATTTTCTTAGCTATTTTAAGTAGCATTTACTTATGAGTCATTTTGAATCTGTTTGGCTGTGTAATTTTTATGGTTTAAATCTTTTTTTGTCCTATTGTTTTTTCTTATTGTGAAGCTTCCACAACTTCTACTTTGTGGTTTCTTTCTTAAATCAGAGTACTTCTGGGGACTACATAGGTTTTGAAGACTAGTAATATATAGTAGCTGGAAGCATGGATTGCAACCACTGGCATCTTGGGCTTTATTTTCAGAACACAGTTAGCAATACTCTGTTGCATATTTCTCTATTCTGACCTTGGTCAGAGTGAAAACTGATTTGCAAAGATCCCTCTTATGTTCTAGGTTGAATCCTGATCACTTCATAAATTTCCACTCTGTCACAGTGACATTCTAATCCTTGCCATACTGGCTGTTTGTAAGTTTCCTCATTTACACACTGTGGTATTTTGGAGAACAAAGTTTAAGAAAGCTCCAGAAGCTCTCTTACAAAATTAGTGCCTTACTATGCAAAGAAAATAATTTTGTTTTCCTGTTTAGGATGTGAAAGATACTATTGCATATGTCCGACTAGTTGCTCTGAAATGGTTTTGTGGTTTCTTCTTCAAATGCGAGTAAATTATTGGGATTTCATAGATCTTGGAATTTTTTCTTTTCTTTTTAATTTTCAAGGCATACTAGCCTTTACTGTGATTTAGAATGATTTCTATTTTCTAGTTTATGAAAAATATAATTTACTTTTGTTTATATTTCTACATTTTATTCTCATTTAGATGGAAAATGAAACTGGGCCAAGACTCATAGAAATTTTGACTTCAGCTTCCATTACTTTAAGTCATGAAATCGAAATAGCTAAATAATAAGATCAACTGTTACCTGTTTCTTGTCTCATTAGTAGCTACACAAGTTTTTTTAGGATTAGCTATTGTTCTAATCATATACATTAAAAGCAAAACCAGAAAAACTATGGAGAGATTTAAGTTAACAAGAATTTAGATGTAGATTTAAAATCTATCGTATTTCTTGAGATGAACTGTTTGCCTTATCATTGCCTTTCTCATTTCTAATTGACATGCAAAATTTTCTTCTTATCCAACCAAAGTGTGCAGCCATCAGAGCTGCTAAGGAACTAAAAGAAAACGCTGACCCTCAGTAGAGGAGCACTGTCCTCAGGGTGCCCCTGACATGTTCCATTTGTCTCCTAATTTACCCTCACAACATCTGGATCGCTCAAAATGGTGCCTATGTTCGCCAGTTAGAAAACACTTTGGCCTGTTCAGTGTTTGACCATGACCAACCCTATGGTCAGCTTGTATATCTATAGTTACACCTTTCTTTCTTCATTATTTTTTCCTGAGTTTCTTGCAGTGTCCTAAGTTAAAATCTAAACAAGGGACATCAGCCTAAAAGTAATACAAAAAACTCATATCCCAAATATAATCTGCTACAGGATCATTGCTGCAAAGAAAGTAATTTCTCTGCTGCGCCAGTGTCGCTCGATAAGAAAAAATGAATATGATAAATTTATTTACATACTGTGTCAAAGTTACACATTCAACTGTATGATCTCTTACATAAAACATAATGTTTGCTAAATCCTTTCGTCTGAAATACTACTGGCTAACTTAGTCACTTACAACTTCAATTTGCACTGCCTTCTTTCCCTTTACTTTGAATATAATAAAAAAAGATAGAAGAATTTAAGCAGAGAATCATGTTTCCTTACAAAAGTAAGTGAGGAGTGTTTACATACACTAACCTCATACATTTTTTCATTTAATGTGACTAATGCAGCCTAGAGAAAGCATTACTGACATGCTCACTATAAGCCTTGTAAGAAGCACAGAGTATTTCTAAGCTTATTAAACGTGTATGAACCTCAGTGAGAGGATGTCATTGACAACCTACATCCTAGTCCATTGCTATAAGATTGGTTTTACATACAAAAATGAGTGATTGCTGTGATTCAAGTCTCAATTCTGCAATATGTTGTATGCATGACTTTGCAGAATTCATCTAGTACAGTGATGGAAAACCTTTTAGAGTTTTAGAGCTTTCAATGATACAAACAGCCCATTATACCACATGAGCCATAGATTGGCCACCAGTGACCTAGTATCTCATCCCATGTATTTTTGATGGCTAACAAACAAATAAAAAAAAACAGTAATGCCTATCTCTGAGGTTATATTATGGGGTAAAATAGAGTTTAAAAAATTATGAAATATTATTATGATCATATAAATATAAATCAAATACCTTGAGAAAGTATTCATAGAAGAAAAATTATGTGCACCACATCCTGAAAGATGATCCCAATTATTCTAGATGTGGAAATGCAGAAAGCAGGTTGCAACAAGATGACACTATAAGTACAAAGAGACAAGTCACAAGAATGTGCAAAAAGGAAGTAGAAGAATTAGGCGCTAATTTCTAGAATACTGGTTCAATGGCAGTAATAAGGATTATAGGTTAGGGAAGTAGGTGAGGAGTAAAATGTTCCTTTAACTCGTGCCTTGTTTCTGTGCAAATTTCAAAATTGTATTCAAATGTTATTCTTTTTAATTCCATCATTTTATATTGAGTCATTTTCACAACCCTAATATGTTCAGTCTTTAGAAATATTTTCTTTTTCTATAGTTGATATTTTAGTATGGACATTTGAAGATGTGAAAGGAACATTGTAAGAAAAGAGCTATAGGCAACACGCAAGAAATGTTGGGTTTTTTAAAAAGATACACTAACAATCTTTACTTTTTAAAAGTGGAGTATTTTGAGCATTTACGCTTACTATGAATATTTGTGCTATTGCTTTCAATATTCTCCCTCTATGACAAGTTCTTTCATTTTTCTTCTTTAATTTTCTTCTTTGGAATTAATCATGTTTTTGTAATTGCACTTTACCTTTTTGGTGGACTAATGATATCATCATAGAATTTTGCAGGTATGAGAGTTAATAAGATGCAATGTCAATGTGGTTAGGGGGTGTGGATTTACAAAGTGGGGTTACAATGGCGGCCTGCAGAGTCAGGAGGGAAAGAGTGCTGAGTGCTGTTTGTCTCTGGAGATCTGAAGAAATCATTTCAATGCCCAGAACTCACTGTAATATCTCCTGGAGCTCTGTTTCAGGAGGCTGAAGGATCTGAGATCAAAGGCTGAAGGGCCTGCATTGGAAAGCTGAAGAATCTATGCTGGAGGCTAAGAGACAATATCCAAGGTAGAGGTGAAGATGGTAGATCCTCCACAGAAGCAGAAGATAATCTCTGTTCTTCATTTCCTTTTTTTTCTCTCTCTCTCCATTCAGGCTACAAGCCCGTTGCCTGGTGTCACTCACACTCCGGGTGGGTCTTCTGTCTTCAGTAAATCTCACCCACACTCAGAACTATGTTGATACAATTCAGTTGGGCACTTCTTACTCAAATTGACACAGTCAGTTAAATATCACAGTTTTGTATATGGATTCAAAATTAAAACCAAAACAAGTACAAAGTAATGTTTTATACAATAATTTACTGTATACAACAGTCTTAAATATGCCAGGTATCACTATATAATTTCTTTGACAGTAAAATACCTTAGTATCACAGGCTTGGCAAAGCTTTCCTAAATGTGCCACAAATACAAAGATGTACAAAATAAACACAAATATATTTAACTTTATTAAAATGAGCGAGGTTGGCTTTTCAGAACATATTGCTATAAAAATGAAAAGTTAAACCAGAGAGTATAAAAATAATATTTGCAAAACATACATCTGGCAATAGCCTCATAAGTATATCTTATAAAGATTTATAAATCCATCATAAAAAAAGGCAAAACTGTGATAAAGTATTTGAGTAGCTACTCTACTACATGAGATATACAGCTGGTAAATAAATAATATGAACCTCCCAACATAATGAACAGAACAACACAAATTAAAACCGTGATGAAATATGACACACTTTTACCTAGATAGCTGTTATGATTTAGCTCTATAATGACCTCTGCAAGTCTTATGTGTTCAGAGATGGAGTTTTTGGAAGGCGATTGGATCATAGTGGCTTTATATTCATTAATGGACTTATCCACGGATGAATTCACAGCTACATATGCTGTTAAAAGTTGGAACTTTATTGGAAGAGATGTATCACCACAGGTGTGCCTCTGAAGACTGTGCTTCTAACCCGCTATGTCCCTGGCTCCTGTCTGCTTTCTTCTGCCATGCGCCACTGTGTTCAGCCTTGGAGCTCACTAATCATGAAATGAACCCCAATCATGTGCCAAGATAAACTTCTCCTGAATGTTGAGGGTGTCAAATATAGTGTCTCCAAATAGAAAAGCTGACTAATGCAATGGCGAATAGAAAGACTGACCACAGTAACTGTTGACAAAAATGTAAAGAAAACCCTTTAACTCTCATACCATTGCTATGCATTAGATGTTCTGGGAAATTATTTGACATTTTCTTGAAAATTTAAACATATTTCTACCATGTGAACTAGCCATTATACTGCTTCATTTTACACAATGGAAGGCAGCGATGCTAACCACTATACCACCAACGCCTCCATAATTTTACACAATGGAAATAAAACTATGTATATACAAAATCTTATAGATTAATGTTCACAACAATTTTTGATTTGTAGTAAGCCTAAAAAGGCCCATATTTTCACCAAAGGAAAAAATGGATGATCAAAGTAGGGTATATTCATACATTGGAAAATGCCTCAACAAAGAACATGAATGAACTGTTGCTATATGTATTAGATTTAATTATATATGATTATAATATGATAGATATTAATTAATATAATAATTAATACGGTATTAATTATATGTGAGAGATTTAATTATGTTGGGTTTGGAAAGCCAGGTCATGATTGACTGTTCACTCTGTGACCCCATTTATATGAAATTTCACAATGTAAAACTAGCCTCAAATGGCAAAAAAGATAGAATTTACCTAATTATGTGTGGAAAAAGCAAGAAGGAGAAATGATAAATTCACAGGGGAATTTGAGGGATGAATGAGACTTTTATTTACTATCTTGATTTCAGTCAGTTATCCATATACATACATCAAAATTTACCAAATATACACTTGTGGAACAATTTATTGTCTGTTAATTATACCTCATTAAGCATGAACAGAAAGTAAAGCAGTCATAGAAAATTCTTGAGGGTTTCACACCTCTTTGTATTCACACCTCAGCTTCCTACTTGTAATGCTAATGAGTCAGATAAATTTTGAGAAAATACCTCACTCCTTTATAATATGTGTTTATACTATGTTCTTCACTTCTATGTGTCAATCCCTATTTTAGTATGAAATGAAATTTTAAGAACATAAACAAGGTCTGTTTCTTTGCAAAGGTTGCATTGCTCTCAGAAATGATAAAGCCAGAAAAAATAAAAACGTTTGCAATCAGTTGCCTGCAGAATACAGCAAGAGAGAAGGCAAGCATACATTCATTAGAGGGATCACAGGAAGACTTCCATGAAAAATGGCATGTGAGGTGAGCCTCTCTGTCGGAAAGGGAATTTTTATACAAAGATAGTAGAAAAGGGCACACGGAAGGCTAGAGAGTGTTAAGGCTTGTGAAAAGAATAAAGTAGACATGTCACAGAAATTGAGAGGAGGTCAGTGTGACTATGTCTCTAGTAGCAACACATTTAATGCTGATTCTAACTCATTTTATGCTAGATTTACAGATTGAGGGCCTCTTTTCTAAGTATCTTTAGTAACTTTTCTAAAATTTCCATCAAAGTATGCATTCTAAACTTAAGGAATCAATTTTTAAAAACTTTCAGAAAAATTGATGTTAAATCCTTGAAGTATTAATGAGGCCACATACAGTATAAGAAAAATGTCCTTGGATTTAATTCACGGTTGCCACACTTTGGTTCATCATGTTAACTTAAACTAAGGACAAAAATTCTTTAGTTGAGTCTTGTTCTTCTGGTATTAACGCTTCACTTTAATTTCTATAGAGCAAATGAACCAATACAAAGAGAATAAGGGGAGAAAGGGAAGCAGCAAGCAAGAAGGAAGTGTCATAAATGCAATGGGTATCAAGGAGAGGATTAAGGAAATAAATTGACTTTGAGATATATTTTTCAATATTACTTAGAGTACTTAGCATATCGTGGACTTCTCAAGAACTACTAAAATATATCTGTGATCCCTCCCTGCTTTCTCCCTCCTTGCTGCCTTCTCCTGTAACGCAAACAATCACCAGACATACTAAGAAAAAATAAAATAAAATCAAGGAAATCATCAGAAACAGTAAAACTCTCAGGACTTATATTTTCCGTGGAATAATCACATATTCTTTATTTCTGAGTGTGTTATACGGAAGGTGAGGATGATAAAATTGTTTGCCAGTATCATAAGGACAAGTCGAGGACGCTGGATGAATATTAACAATGGTAAAGTGATCAATAAAGTCTAAAGGTTGCCTTCAAAGAATAGCGGTAATGATTATAAATATGTGTTCCAGCTGCCAGAAAGAAGGATATGCAATGCCAGCATTTTTTTTTCTTCAATGGCAACAAAAAGAAAAACTAAAACTGAGAAACTTTGCTGTAGATGACTGAAACTACAAGATCGGCAATTTCTAAAAATTTTCCGTGGTTTTTCATTTGGTAAAACTAGATCTTGAATATTCTCCAAGTCTAAGCTATTGAACTGTTGTGAGAAGATAGTTAGCAAGGAATAACTGTCTTAAGAAGCAACGTTGCTTGTTTTAAAGCATGTCTAAGGGGTTAGAGCCGGAAGGTTCTTCTTTCCCCCAGCAGGGAACACTGGCTCGGAATTATTAACTGACTTGGACTGGTCAGTGGAGCAACGGGTCCCAGTCAAAGGCCCCTGTGGTATCAGTGCCAGGTGTTTTTATTAGAGTGACTCACATAGGCCAAAGTACAGACTCCTGCAGAGGCCCCATAAATAAAAAAGCAAGAGCCCTGAATTTACCGGTACCAATATGCTAAAGCATGGAAAATTACAACAGCAAAGAACTAAGTAGAAATTAAATAGCATATTTCCACCATTAGATTGGACACATCACAGAAAGTCACAAGTGTTTCACCTCTAAAATTTTCCTAATTTGCTAGAGTTGTGAAAATTAAGTAAGATAAATGATATAAAAGCACATTGTAAATTGCGAAGCTCACTCAGATGTTAGCTACTGATGTGGCAATATAGCCAGGTTGGCACCAAGTTCTGTTTGCCACTGCATTAGTGTGGGAAAAAGGTTTGAGCTCAAAATGAATTTGGATAAAAACATAGTTTCAGTCAACCAGCACAGTGGCAGAAAAACAACAGCTGGTTGTCTATATTAGTCCTTTTTATTGTTTTCTTCAGTACTGAGTTTCTAGCGCAGATAATATACCCCCTAATTATCGAACAGCATGAGCTTGGAGGGGTTCAGTGATTTGTGAAATAAAAACCTTCCTGAACACTCACCACGGTCATAAGCGCAAATGGATCCAGAGGGGCTTGTCAGAGTCTATAATGCTTTAATAACTTTTTAATTTGCTTTTTTTACTTGAAAGAGCTAGATTCTTGCATCTTGTTGCACAAATAAGACTGTGAAACTGTAGCCACAAAGAAGGGAAAGAAACACAGTAAGTATAATAAGAGACAGGGTAAAGATATCTTCTGGGGAGTAAGAAGAAATTAACATGGCAAGAAAACTTAGACTAAACCCATGGGATTAACCCAAGAGAAACTATGTTTTGGGGGAATCTGCATTTTTATATTATTAAAACCGAGTTAAAGCTCTTGCACTGTAAAGTTCATGGTTCATAAAAGATATTTTCCTATTCTATAAATACTATGGTATTGGGAAATATGGATGAGAACTAAAAAGAAGGCAGAATTAACACTGACAAGAATGCAGTATGGATTATTTACCTTTGTATAATCCTTTGAGAAAACATATTTCAGGAAATACCTCAATTTTAAAAGGGTGGGTGGCATATTCATCACATTCATTAAGTGTAATTTGGTCATATACTATGTCTGGGATGCTATTCCATGCACACTAGCCTCCGGGGTTACAAAGACACTGATATTTACGTGATTTTTTATACTGATCAGTTAAATAAAGTGTGATAGTAAGCTCTAGAACAAAAGCTGACTTCAACGTAACAGCAGCTGAACGGACTTTAAATGGGCTTCGCTAACACTGTCTTGATCATCTATACAGGGCAGGGAGGTGGCTACAGGAAATCCACATGCCATGGCATCTTTATGCAACAGGTAAAGCTGGAGAGAAAAGGAAAGAAGCTTTCTTTGCTCACTTGAATTTTATCATGAAAGAAAATTCATTCTTAGATAATTATCCATGATGCAGTCAGGCACAAAACCATGTGATATTCTTGCTTTTGAACATTTGTTTCTTTTTTTTTCTTACTTGTTGACCTTCTCTGTCTGTTCCTACTTCATAAGCCAGAAATCACTGCCACTCACAGATTCTTAATTCACAAATTAAGACCCATGAACCAAAAGATGTAGAGTACATATAAAGATAAATAAAGATATAGATTTACTGAGACATAATTTCAAATTCTTTAGAAAGAGACTTTAGCCACCTATCTTGAGTCATTCATCCATGCTCGGATCAAAAACCAGGGATGGGAAGATGGTAGATATACTACAAAACATAGAAACTTGGATTATACTTGTGTATCAGGGATGGGCAGTCACCCAAGAGACAGTAATTATGGAGAGATCAGAGTTAACACACTAGGATCTCTTAACGCAAGTAATCAAGGTGGAATAAAATAGATTAGAATTCTATTTTGTGTGACAACCCATATTAGCAGTCATTACAGTGCTGTCCTGAAAACTACCAAAAACCAAAAGGAAACGCATCTGACTAAAGATTGAGGATTTATGATCTAAAGTTATAAACACTGTAAGCATAGAGATTACCATACTCTTGGTTATCAAGGAAATGAGCCATGGTGTTAAATAATCCAAAACACATGATGATGCACAGGTGATGTGTATTTACCTTTGGGAGTGCATTAATTTCTTCTAGAAACAGATTTACCCTTTTAATTATTTGTCTGGGCTAGTATTAAAATTAATCTACTTTCCCTAAGCACATATCACTTGCTAGAACAGAGAGTGTTTGGAGGCAAAACGATAAGCCAGCCTGAGATTAAGCAAGCTGGGAATAGTTTGTACATGGGTAATTCAGAGATGATTGACATATGGCAATTGAATGACAAAGTTTGCATATATTTATAATTTCTTAGGAGCATGAGATATATTTACACTGGCGATGTGCATTATGTTACTTTCCCCACTTATCACACAAGGTCCAAATTTTCTAATGCCAACAGATGCATCGACTGAGATAAAAATTTGAAAGGGATTCAACAAAATTTAAGTCTTGAATGGCTTAGTTTTATTTTGTGTATCTGAAAGAATTCAGTCGATCGATAAGTCATTTTAGAGGATATATTAGTTTACAAGCCTACCATAACAAAGTAACATAAACGGGGTTGTTTAAAGGTGAAAAACATTTCATATTCTGTCACCAAAATCAGGGTGTTGAAATGGATACTTGCCACTGAAGGCTGTGAGACAGAATCTAGTCAATGACAACCTACAGATTGTCGTCTTTGTCCCGGGTGCTCACATTCCGTTCCCTCAATGTGTTTCTTTGTGTCTAAGTTTCTTCTTGCTACAAGGACCACTCAATACTGAGTTAGGGTTCACCATATTTTAATTTGTTTACCCCCTTTGAAGAATATATCTCCAATAAGGTCTGAGATACTGAGTACTAAAATTCTAATACAGTATATCATTTTTGGAGGGCAAAATTCAACCTATAGCAGAGATAGTAAGTTAGAAATAAGAAATTAAAGCAAGTATCTACAGGAGGTGTGTACTCTAATAAAAACACCATTAAATAGTGAATACAGTAAACATTAAGCATGCATACAATGTACTGAATAATTGATATTATATCTTAATCATGGCCTCCAAAGTTTATATATGTGAAGAGTAAAGCAATGACATTTAACTGAAAAATTAAAATAATTGAAGGAATTGTTAGTATGTACTGGGGTTGTTTAGGGGTAGCTTGGTGGTAGAGTATTTGTCTAGTATGTACAAGGCCCTGGGTCCATAGATAATTGAAACAATTAATTAAGTATTTATACTACAGTGCTTGCTAGAGTCCAGGAAAGGAGATTGTCCTTGTAGGTTGGGCATTGAGAATGCACAACACTCTCAAGGAGAATATTAGCTTTGATTATGTGTCTCTAAAGTCTGTTTTTTTAAACACCATCTGGATATTCATTTATATATGCCTCTGCTCTAATCTAATTTTGTACCCCGTGTCTTCTACGTACTCTCTAATTCTTAAGCTGCCTTTGTACTACAGTTTAGATCATCATGTTCCTTATAACTCCTCACATGTCTTCCTCTCCATACCAATATCTTCATTTAAAATTTTAAAGCCCGTATGTCCTCAAATAACTTTCTGTTCTACCTATCTTGTGTCAGTTTGAGCTGTATCTGTACCAAAGGCACATATCCTGGTGGACTAATCAAAAGCTTCATGGTAAAGTATGATACTAGAATAAATCACATATTATGAATAGCTATCTTTATTTCTTTCTCATCTCATTAGTATCTGCAAAGTCTAGAACTGTATTTCTAGAATTGGTAAAATATTCAAAGTATAATTCCAAAAGAAAATTTTCAATATTCCTTATGAAAAACTGGGGAAGTAAACATTTATTCAGTTGTAAGTTGGATTGAATGTTTGGTTTTAGAGGAATGCATCAAGCTTAAATTTCTCTATACATTAGCTAGAAGAATGTCTCCACTTTAGCCATTGTGGGTTGCTAATACCACATGTGTGTAGATACACTAAAGGTAGTACATTTGGGGTTTCATTTACTCTTTCATGTTCTTACACCAGGGAGACAATGTGATGTGGGTCCGATTTATTTCACTTTTGAGTATGGTCTCTAGCTGCATCCACAGATAATAAGAAAGGGTTAGAAATTGCTCAAAGGAATGAGGGAAAAAAGAAAAAGAAAGTACTAAGGATATATATATATATATATATATATATATATATATAATGTTGGTGGCATAACTGTACTGCTGGTGTCTGATGGTTTGTTGAGGGGAACAGTAGTTAAGGATTGAAAGTATTTTTAATATTTTGACCAATTTTGCATGCTTATATCTCGTAAGCTGAGCAACTTATGTGATGACTACAATTTGCAGTATAAGAACCATTGATGAATTCCTACTATTCTGTCTAGTGAAACTATGTATTTTCTCTAATCTTCATTTAAAATATTATTTTCTTATTCCCTTTAAATATTTTGATCAATCTTCTATTCTCACATCTGGTAATCTGAGCAACTTCATTGAAGATAACAATATGTAATATAACAACCACTGTTAATCCCTATCATTTGGTTTGAAACCCTGTATCATTTTTAATGTCCTTGCTTTCTTGTGTTTGTATTTTGCTATTGTTCTTATTTTGTAATATTTTCTTTAAAATAAAAATTTTTTAAAAATAGTATTTGTTATGAAGGAAAGTGGTTGAACAGTTGTTTTCTGACATTCAGTGTTTGTAGTTTTAAAAGTGAAGAAAAGAGAATTATGGAAAATTTAAAACATTTCAGTGATTATGTTAATTTTATTTAGAAACAGAAATGTAACCTCAAATATATAAAGTGAATAGTCAAGAGAAGAAGAGATTTAACATAATGAGGTATTCTACATAGATAGCTCAGCTCTTCTACTTCATAGATAATAATAACTTTTAAAGACCATACTACATACTGAACCACCAACTGGAAGAAAAAGAGCTCAGCTTTCAAAATTTATTTGCAATGAAGTGACAATAACAAATCTGTAGCTTTAGCAAATATTATCCAGTTATAAGATTTGGACAGAGCAACATCTTTAATACACCTGTTAACCACGTGTGTAAGAAATGTAACAATCTACATTTCTTAAAGGACCAATGATGTTCAACATTGTTTTCATGTATTTATTTACCATCTGTATTTCTTTATCTGAGAAGTGTGTATTCATCTCAGATGCTCATTTTTGGATTGGGTCTTTGAATTTTGGGGGCTGTGATTTTTTTTTTTTTTAGGTCTTGATATGTCCTACATAAAAGTCCTTTGACAGTTGGCTAAAAATTGTTATTCTGTAGATTTTTTCACTCTGTTGGTGATTTCTTTTTATGAAAACTTGTTAATAGAGATCCCAGTTTCTAATTCTTTGAAATACTTCCCATGCCTTTTGAATTTTGTTCATGAACTCTCTACTTATCCTTATGTCTTCAAGATTTCTACCTACTTTCTCCTCCAGTAGATTTAACATTTCTGCTTTAATATTTGGATCTCTGATCCATTTTGACTTTAATATATAATAGGTAAATCTTGGAAACAACGCAAATGCCCATCAACCAAGAAATGGATAAAAAATGTGTGGTATTTTTAATACTGGCAAATAGATTACAGAGAATCATAAGGAAAATTATACACCACGACCAGGTAGGATTCATCACAGGAATGCAGGGATGGTTCAATATTCGCAAATCAATTAATGTAATACAATATATTAATACAGTCAAAGATAAAAACCACATGATTATCTCAATAGATGCAGAGAAGGCTTTCGACAAAGTCCAACATATA
>PVLD010016777.1:0-43918 GCA_004027595.1 Dinomys branickii | reverse complement strand
GCCTGAACTACAAAGCGAGACCCTAGGGGGCTGGGGATATAGCTCAGTGGAATAAGCGCCTGCCTAGCAAGCGCAGGATCCTGAGTTCGATCCCCAGTACCGCAAAAAAAAAAAAAAAAAAAAAACAAAGCGAGACCCTGTTTCAGAAAAAAAAAAAAATTCACCACCATGGGTGGGCTGGTGGGTGGTAGCTCAGTGGTAGGGCACATGCCAAATGTGTGTGAGGCCCCAAGTTCATGTCCTAGTATGGGTTGGGGGGGTGCCACCATCATCAGCACAAGCACAACAAAAAACTGCTGCCTAGCAAGGCCTGGTGGTTGGTACACGGCTGTAATCTCAACATTCTGGAGGTTTAGGCAGAAGGACTGCAAGTTCCAGCCCAGCCTATGCACAATTTAGTGACTTAGCAAGAGCTTGTCTCAAAATAAAAAATAAAAAGGCTGGGATGTAGCTCATTATAAAGGATGTAGCTCTGGTACAGCAAAACAAAACAGATGATTGTTATTAGTACGAAAAAGACTAACAGAGAAATGTTTATAAAAATCAAGTGGGTCAGGCGAGGGATATAGCTCGGTGGCATGAGTGGCCAAGGATGGGAAGGGGACCCTAGACTTTGGAGACACCTCTGGAGGAGGAGGGGTTTTGCCTTTGGAGCGTCGGGACTGCTAGTGGTGCAGAGCAAGCTTTTGATTGAGGGGACAGAGAGGCCGCCAGGAATGGAGGGGGCTCTGGGGCCTTCTGAGCACCTGGGCCCAGTTAAACCTGACCCCAAAGTTGGTACCATTACTGACCCTCTATGGGTACCAAGCTGCTGTCATTGTCAAGGGCGGTGCCCTGCCCTTGGGTGTGACTGTCCCCAACACTTTACACTTCATGGTAGAAATGAGCACATTGCCACTTCTCCAGGCTCCTCTTCAGAGCCCGCGGTGGTCGGCAGTCTCCCACAAAAACCCCTGCTTTGCCAGGGTTCCGTGGCCCTTGGTCTCCTGCTCCGCTGGCTCGCTCAGCCCTCAAGTTTCAACAGTCCCCTCTACTGTGGGGCCCAGATGGGGTGTGTCCCTTCTCTGTCCCGAAGTCTCCTGACTAAGCTTCAAAGCTGGTGACCAGGAACCTTTAAGCCCTCTGCAGCTCTCCCTGGCAGTTGTTTGGGGCTGACGCAGGAAATGCAAGCGCGGAGCTCAAGCCTGCAGGACCCTGCTGCCTGTTCCCGGCAGTCAGCCCCCTCCCTGCAGGGCTGCATGGGGTCTGCGCATGACTAATGGATCTCACAGAACTTCTGAACCCCGTACCACCCTCCCAATTGTCTTAAAACATGTGGAGGGAGAGCACCAATCTGCTCGGCACTTCCCCTAGCCTGAGGTCCCTCTGGGTGTGGCCCAGACTGTTCCCCGCCCCCCCCCAGGGTCTGCACCACCAGGCCTTGCTAGGCAGCAGTTTTTTGTTGTGCTTGTGCTGATGATGGTGGCACCCCCCTCAACCCATACTAGGACATGAACTTGGGGCCTCACACACATTTGGCATGTGCCCTACCACTGAGCTACCACCCACCAGCCCATGGTGGTGAATTTTTTTTTTTTTTTTCTGAAACAGGGTCTCGCTTTGTAGTTCAGGCTGGCCTCAAACTCACTATGATGCCCAAGCTGGGCTCGAACTCACAGCGATCCTCCTGCCTCATCCTTCCAAGTGCTGGCTGCCTCGTGGCGGCTGTAGATGGAGCAAGGAGCCTGGGTCTGCACACTGGGGGCACGTCCTTTTGGGCTGGCAGGGGCACCTTCCCTCTTAGGGTTTAGGACACCAAAGCCACCCTGACCAGTGCTGCGAGCACTCTCCCCTTCACTGAGTCAGGAGTGGCTCTGCACCTACATCCATGTTTATAAAGTGGGACCAGTGAGCCACCTCTGGGAGCTTTCACCGGGTGGAAACCAACAGATGCGCTTCCTGCAGCTCTGCCAGGCTGGTAAGATAACAGCATGGGGCTGGTGTGAGTGAGGACCAGCACCCAGCCTGCCCAAACCCAAGCCTTGGGTGCAACCCCAGGGGAGGCACCGGGGCAGAGGGGGTGAGCCCCTGCAAGCTCCACCAGAGTCTGCAGCTTGGCTCGAGTGCCGCAGACCCTGCAAGCCAGGTAGTTTCCAAGTTCATTCTCTGCATTCTGCTGGGTCTGGGGAGGGACGCGTCCAAGGTCCCTTCCTGTCACTGGGCTGGGGCTGAGGAAGTCCTAAAGGTGAAATAAAAAAGGAATCGACACTTTTGTAGAATGTTTGCAAGGTTTATTTATTTATTTTTTTGTTTTGTCTTTTTGAGATGGGGTCTTGCTATGCAGTTCAGGCTGGCCTTGACTTCACTTCATAGCCTGGGCTGGTCTTGAACTCGCAATGATCCTCTTGCCTCAGCCTCCTGAGTGCTGGGATTATAGGTGTGTGCCACCACGCCCAGCTACTTTGCAGGTTTGTTGAATGCTGTCTTGGGAAAAGAATTTTTAGAATCCGAAAATTTTGTTTTTGAGAGTCTTGTTTTGTACTTCAGGCTGGGCCTAACTACATATATATGCATATAACTGCATGCCTGTAATCCCAGCACTCTGGGAAGCTGAGGCAGGAGGACTGCTGAGAGTTCAATGCCAGCCTGAACTGCACAGCCGAGACTCTGTCTTAAAAAGATGGGGGAAAAAAAAAGACCAAGTTAAAGGCAAACCTGTGCTAATCAAAATCAATTTTTAGCCTGGTGTCCTGGTGCACACCTGTAATCCCAGCACTCAGGAGGCTGAGGCAGGAGGATTGATGCGAGTTCAAGACCGGCCTGGGCTACAAAGTGAGCTCAAGGTCAGCCTGAACTGCATAGTGAGATCCTGTTTCAAAGACCAAACAATATTTAATTTCTATATATGTACGTTTGTCAAAGTCAGCTAACGAACCTCAAGGGTTACTTCTGGAGGCCCTGTGAAGAGGCAGTTGGCTATTTTTTTTGTTGTTTGTTTGTTTGTTTCTTGAGACAGTCTCACTATGCAGTTCAGGGTGGGTTTAAACTCATTTTATATAGCCCAGACTGGCCTTAAACTCACAGGGATCTTCCTGCCTTAGCCTCCCGAGTGTTGGGATTACAGGTATACGCCACCATGTCCCATCTACAGGGAGAATTTGAAGTCAAGTGTGAACGTAACTTTTTTTCTTCTAGTTTTTTTTTTTTTTTGATACAAGGAATTGAACTCAAGACCTTGTACTTGCCAGGCAAGTGCCTGTGCTGCTGAGCTATATCCCTCTCCACATTTTTTTTTTCTTCTTTTTGAGACAGGTCTCACTATGTAGTCTAGGCTGGTTTGAACTCACTATGTAGCCCAGGCTAGGCTTGAACTCCTGCCTCCCCCGAGTGCTACAATTACAGGTGTGAGAAGCCGGGCATGGTGGTGCACGCCTGTAATCCCAGCAGTCTGGAGGCTGAGGCAGAAGGATCATTGTAAAGTCGAGACCAGCCTGGGCTACAAAGTGAACTCAAGGCCAGCCTGAATTGCATAGCCAGACTCTTTCAAAAAGACCAAAAAAAATTTTTTTTTGAGACAGCGTTACTGTGTAGCCCAGGCTGTTCTTGAGCTCACTGTGATCCTCCTGTTTCAGCCTTCCAAGTGCCACTATGCCTACCTAATGTTTCTTTATTTGAAGTATTTAGGACCCCAAAACGTGCCTGATTTAGGGAGATCACTTCCCTTTGGTGTCACCCCACACCAGGTCCTCTTCCACGGTATGTTGGGACTCGCTCTCCCATGCTGGTTGCAGGAGAAACTGTTGAAGATACTGGATGAGCTGATCTTGTAGGTCTCCTGGCGAGCACCTTGTAGTTCCACCTGACCCAGAACACTATGTTGGTCTGAGGGAGCACTCAGCATGCCTGCTACAAGTCATACAGGACACCTCTCAACACCTCCTCCCATGTCTGGTGAGTGAGCAATGCCTCTCGTCTGCAGTGCGTGCATGTACAGCGCACATTTTCTAGGGATCTGGGGAGTTTCTAACTGCTGGGAAGGGAGAAAAAAACCAACTGTGGCCTCAGGAGTTTGTAGACAGGGAGAAAAAAATCCGTAAATCTCCAGAGGGCAAGGACTTGGGAGAAATGCTTTAGAAGGCAAATCATTAGTGGGGTATGGTGATACACACCTGTAGTTCCACCACTCATGACGCTGAGGCAGGAGGATGGCCATGCATTTGAGGCCAGCCTGGGATGAGGTACATAGTGAGTTCAAGGTAGCCTGAATTACATAGCAAGACCCATGTTAAAAAAAAAAAAAAAAGGAGGTGATGCAGCCAAAGGTGGTAAGCGGTTGAGGGAAGTGGAGAAGGAATACATGAAAAGCCTTTGGCTGGACTTGGGAAAGTTGCAGTTCTGAGCCTGTTTTTACCTCCTGGCTGGATGCCAAGAGGAAATGTCACTGGGCTGGGTCTGAGAGATCCCTGAGGCTGAAATAAGGAAACTAATCTACCCTTCTGCAGACTGCTGACTCTGGTCATGGAGAAAGCATTTTAAGGATGCATTAGCAAGAGACAGGAGAAGGGTTTGTTAGAGATTTTAGGACACGCAAGAGGAAAGAGGCACTACAGCACGGACCCGGGAATACTTGGTTTTCAGCGTGGAATCTGGGGGATTTGATAATCTATAGTCTCATGTGTCGGGGAGGCCCACTTAGAGTAGGCAAATCTTTGTGGTTCTGGTGGTGGCGGTAGGTGGAAGGCCGTCTGTGGAGGAAATATGTGGTCTTGGTTTGGTGGATGGGGAGGACAGTCCAGCTGCAGTGAGCTAATGGCCCATTCCTAGGGGAAAGCCTAATTTACAGGTAAAATTAGGCAGTTGGTCTATTTACAAGTGAGAGGACCATTTTCAAGTAAAAAGGGGATGGCCAAGCCCATCTGCAGGTGAAGGGGGACTGCCTGCAGTTATAGCGTTTGGGGAGAAAAGGAAAAATAATGCATTTATGGCTTGGAGGTGCAGGTTTTTCCTTTTGTTTTCGAGGGGGGCACAAAGTTTTTGTTTGTATGTATGTATTTAGAGAGAGGGTCTCAAAGGCCAGCCTGAACTCACTTTGTAGCCCAGGCTGGCCTCAAACTCACAACAATCCTCCTGCCTCAGCCTCCTGAGTGCTTTATTTTCAATTTTCACAACTTTTTTGGACAGTTTAAGAACCAAGGACATACTTCCTAATGATAAAGGAAAGAAAACAAACTTTCCTTTTGAGAAACCAAAGACACAAAACTTTCTTTGTAAATAATCACAAGATTAGGCACTGACAGGGTTAGGCAAGATTCTTGGTGTGAGGTGAAGCAGAAGCAGGTTTCCAGTTTTTATGATTTTCCTTGTCTTTTTTCACCTGTTTTTAATATTTACTTATTTATAATATTTTTTGAACTGCTGGCCTTTTTTTTCCTTTTCTTTTTGAGACAGGGTCTTGCTATGTAGTTCAGGCTAGGTTTGAACTCACTATGGACCCCACACTGGGCTTGAACTGAGAGTGCTGCTCCTCCTGCCTCAGCCTCCCAAGTACCATGATTACAGGTGTCTGCCACCACACCTGGCTCTGTGTATTTTTTGTTCTGCTTCACAACAATCTCAGCAAGGGGCACTCAGCCAGCATTGCAGCCGAAGGAATGTCCCCAGTTTCCAGGCGTGTGCATTCTCAACCCAACCCAAAAATGCTATGGTGTTCTAGGCAGCTGAGTGAGACAGAAATATTACAGGCAGTCTGACAGGGCTGGGCCCTTGAAGGACACTGTGTGGAAGACAAGATACCTTTCACCTGTGGGAGAGATGGGCTCCTCCGCTGTGGGCCAGACCTGGAGACAAAAGATGAAACGAAAGCAGCCACATCCCTCCCTAGGGATGGACTTCAGGGACTGATATTCTAAACAGGGAGCTGTCACCTGGAAAAAGCCAGGCCCCTGCTCGGGACTCAGGCCTGCTGGCTACCCTCGTCCTTACTTGCTACTTGTGACTCGCTTCCTCATTTGATTTAATCAATTTTACCTGAGCAATTATACTCTGTAATCTTATTGGCTGACCATAGTTTTGTCTCGCCTCATGCCCACCCTGCAGATTCCCATGTTCCCCGTCTTGGACCCGCTCACCTCGTGGTTCTGCTCTGTAAAAGTACTTAGAAAAGACAGGTTTCCTGGCAACCCACTCAGGCCCCTTTCTGTCTCTCTCTGATAGAAGCTTTCTTTCTTCCAGTAAATATATTCTGCTCTTAACCTCTGTTGTTCCTAAAATACATTCTTCGATTTTAGAGAACACGAACTCGTCCTGGGTCTTTCAGGCTGGGCGTTTCTTTCCCCTGTATCGTTGGGACAGTCACAGGTATGGACAATAGGAGGCAAGCCTTGCTTGTTCGGTGGTAGTTTATTGGTCCTTAGTGTTACATCTTAATTACCAAGGTGAAATCACATACACAACTGCAGGTAAAAACATGTAAAATAATATAAAAATAAATTGAAGGCTACTTTATATATTTACTGAATTAAGTAGTGTAATAAATACTATAAGCAAAAAGCTTCAATCACACAATTCAGTTTCACTGAAGTTACAGTAGTGTTTGTAAATGTTTTAAAATTTAAGTTACAAATATTAAAGGACTGAGAAACTAGTATAAAATGAATTTTGGCACGTAAGTGAGCTCTCCTGTCGTTAGTATTTGACCACCTGGGACAAAGCGGAAGCCACTTCTCACCTACTTTCTGAGGTACAACTACTGGACCAGTCAGCATCACGGCTGGAATACTTCATAGCTTACAGTCTTTGAGCTGAACTTTTCCCTTTTGAGAAGCCCAAAGGGCAACCCAGAGCTTATTACTGTGCAAAAATTCTCCAAAATCCTAACAGAATTTAGGAGGGAACTTTGTAACCCAACCTGAAGGGCCAGCGGCCAGGCCTCCGGTGGGAGCACCCAGGGCTTGGAGGGGCCAACTGCATTCCTTGCTAATGGCCCCTTCCTAGGGCGGTATCATTTTCTCCAATTTCTGCCTCCTCTTTCCAATCAGAAAAAGAATCTCCTGCAATACAAAATAACCCATAACTTCAGTGACCGTTCAGTCACCATTATCACACTCATTCTGGTGATGTACTACTGAAGCTGTTAACAGGAAAGGTGGCACACGCACATGAGCCCCAGAGGACTCTGCCTCTTCCCGGGGCTGCTCCCATGTCTTTGCTGGGTCCCTGGTATCCACTTCTAAGGTCAGAGCTGAAACAGTGTCAGGGCCTTTCCTCTGGAGACGGCACCAGACCCTGCTCCTGGGCACAGAGGAAGCGAGTGGGTATCAGTTAAACCCCAGGCTCCAGCTGGAAAGGCTGCAGGTTCCAGGAGAAGGGTGGGGGGCTGCACACTCCCAGCCCCAGTCCTCAAACAGCGCGGTGCACTGTGGCTGTGCCCTTCCCCAGGGCACACGTGCCCGGATGCCCTCTCGCCAGTGTGCCCCTCACACTCCCGAGCCTCACACTCCCAAGCAGGCTGGGGAGTGTCCAGAGGCTTCAGCCAGTTTTGCCTTTTTGGCTTTGATACTTGTTTTACTTTTTTTTCAATCACAGTTTCATATTCAAGTTGAGGTAATCGAACTTCTCCCTCTGCAAGGAGGGCAGTGGGGACAGTGGGGCAAGTTGGTGAGAGAGCATTACTACGGACAGCGGTCGCTTGGGACCCAAGGGTGCCGTGCAGCGAAGCCCCACAGGGAAGGCAGGCCTGCTCCTGTGTGCGGCCCGACCCCTCTTTAAAAACTCCTTTGTGCAGTAGCCACATTGCCAGGCCAGGGCAGCCAGGAAATGGCTCAAGCTCCTGTTTCTAGAGCTTCCACTGAACACGTCACAGCAACCCCTGGAAGAAATGAAATGGCCTATAGCTCCCCCACCCCGCCCCGCCCTTTCCCTTTTCTAAGGCTGCTCAAGTTTGAGTTTTTAAAAAGAGCTCAGTAGAGCTAAAGGAAGCTACAGTAACTCATTGCTTATTAATCAATTGCACTTAAGATCTATGTTATTGATTCTGAAGTGGAGGCTGCCCATTTGTGGGCTCTGGCCCCTGGCCAGCCAGAAGTCAGGGGCTACTTGGACTCCAGAGCAGAAAACCTGTCAGCAGAGCTGGGACTGAAGCACATGGCCTGAATTTCAGGAGCCTTTCTTAATGCAAGATTTCTCTTTCAATGGTATTTGCAGTTTTGTTCATTTTGCTTCAGTGCAGAATTTTTTTTTTTCTAATACAAGTATATTTTACGAACAAGTTCTTGCTAATTGCTGGCTACTTGCACTCAGGCCTCTGTGCTCCACCCTGGCAATCTTCTGCCTCAGGGGCTTTTCTCAAAACCCCTCTACATTACAGGAAACTGTGCTGGTTTCACCTATGTGCTTCTTCCTAAGGCATGCAAAAATATGTGTAATTCAAAAACCATTTACAATCCAGGCAGCTGAGGTGCTGAAAACCTAATGGACATCCGCTACTTATCAGTGCCTATGACTCTCCGTCCCACACACTAATCATGAAGATGGGGAACGGAGCACAATTTCAATTCCCTCCGCTTTGTGGCCTAGTGAAAACATCATCTCTGGAAGGAACTGTAACTTGAGTATTGGGAGTTCTTTGAAAATCCTGGTTCTTAGGAGCCAAACAAATCCAGGGCCAGGAAGAACCTGGGGGCCATGAATTTCCTGAAGTCTATGGCTGAGAAGCAGGCCTGCCCTGGCAAGGTGGGGTGCTGGAGACAGTGCCTGGGCTTGGGCAGCAGGCCTGCTCTCCTTCCTGAATGAGGGACACCAAGCAATGCTGCAGGATTCCAGAACCAATCACCGGGTGGCTGCTAATGTCAGCGTGAGAGCCACACACACATTTGGAAAGCCTCATGCCTTGTCCTCAGCTGAGTGCCACGAGGGAATGCCCTGGAGAGCGTGCTGGGCTCTCAGCCCAAGCTGCTGGCTCTGTGGGTTGGACTGGGGCAGGGCTTATGCCACTCCCCCAAGAATGGCCCCAGGGCCAGCAGGGCCAGCTCCTTCAATGTAAAGGCCTAAGCAGGGGCAGCAGACACTACTGGGGATGAGGACTTTCCTGGGGTGGCATCTGAGGCCTGGGTAGGTGGGTGCATCCCAGGCTCAGCTACAGTCCAGGTTCCTTGTAAGTCCTCAGTGCAACGCCAATACTTCTCCCCAAGCTACCCTGTGCCTCAGCAATCCAAAGGAAACACTTAGCAGAAGCCCAGGGGGCCTGGACTGCAAGCACATAGTGCAAGCCGCCCCCCAGCCAGTGGGGTAGGCGATGCTCTTCGGTGCTGCAGAGAACAAGGACAACATGCACTTAAGCCAGCACATGGGGCAAGGAGGGCACAGCCCCTGCAGGGGGGCCTCTGTGAGAGCAGGAGTTAGATGTTTAGATATGTCTGTCCAACTCTGGTGGGCGCTCGGCCCCAACCTCCCCTAGGACTTCTGCTCAAAGAGGTCATGGTACTCCTGCTGGTCCAGCTCTCGGTTGTACCTCTCAATTTCCCGGTTGGCTTCTTCCACGTAGTCATTCATGAACTGGTCCATGACTGGCCCGTGGTTAAGGAAGAGTGCAGAGCCTGGAGGGCAAGAGACCTGTGGGCAGGCGGTGCAGGGGGACACTGAGGTACCTGCTAGGCAGCGTCGCAGCTACAGAGACTGACAGGTGCTGGCTCAGTACCTTATGAGGGCCAGAATGGAGCCCTGGGCTTCACTAGCACATAGTGGCTCCCTGTCACCTCTTTACAGGGCTTGCTGTAACCAGCCAGTCTCCAATTTGGAAATCAAGACCCTGGTGACCACAGAACTGTACTCCACTGCACCCTGCAACGTAACATTAGCCATCATTCAGTAAAAGGTGAAATCAAATCAAGTCAAACCTAGGGGGACTCTATACTGAGCTACATTTCCAGTTCTTTTTTTCATATTTTGAGATAGGGTCTTGCTAAATTGCCCAGGTTGGGCTTGAACTTGCAACCCTCCTGCTTCAGCTTCCCTTCCCTAGTGCTGGAGTCACAGGCCTGCACTACCACAGTGGACAAATCTAATTTTATTTTTATTTTTTGGTACTGGGAACTGAATTCACCACTTTGCACTCGCCAGGCAGGTGCTTGTGCCACTGAGAGCTATATCCCAGCCCCCCCAATTTTTTTTTTTTTTTTTTTTTTTTGGTACTGTCAGGACCTTGTGCTTGCCATGCAGGCACTTATTCTGCTGAGCTATACCCCTTTTTTTTTTTTTTTCTTTTTGAGACAGGGTCTTGCTATGCAGTTCGGGCTGGCCTTGAACTCACTCCAGGCTGGTCTCAAACTCCCAGTGATCCTCCTGCCTCAGCCTCCCGAGTGCTGGGATTACAGGCATGTGCCATCATGCCTGGCTGATTTCAATAACTTTAAAAGGCCAACTTCAAAGTGAAGCCTGTGGTTTGCTCCTTTGTTCCCACCCCTGCAGGTGCACTGGCTCAAGCAGACAACTACACTACTGAGACACTTGCTCCCCACCGCTGCACCATTGGGGCGCAGATCCCAATAGGGACCAAGCTGCTTCAAAGGATATGAGGGTGAAAATCAGTCTTATCACCAAAGAAGTTTACAAACTGGGTGCCATTATAGAAGTAGCCTGCAGGCAGGGGGTCCAGGTGGCGTTTCACCTGTGGAAAAAAGAATTCAGATAGAATTATCTGGTAACTGTACTTTCTATCACTCACTCATTCATTAAAAACAAACATGCTGGGTGTGTTGAGAGGCTGAGGCAGGAGTACTGCCATGAGTTTGATGCCAGCCTGAGCTCCATAGCGAGACCTTGTCTCAAAACAAAACTCTATGACCACATAAACAATCCTTACCTTAACAAGACAGTCTACTCTGCCATAAGCAGGGATAAACACCCTTGCAGCTACCCCTCAGAAGAGGAACCCTGGGGATTCCTCATGGACTTAAGCTTTCATGGCTCCTAGGGTGCAGGTATGGTAACTACCCTTTGTTGGCTGTGTTCCCGTTCCTCTCTCACTGTCCCACATGCCCAATGTCTCCTGCACTAACTTTCAGCATATGCTGCCTACACTCCAATCTTTTCTCAAGGGCTGCTTCTGGGGAGCAAGTCCCAGGCCCTTCCTCCCTGCAGTGTCTGGGCTATGCAGGCCATCACTGTGCCTGTGGAACAGTGCATCCCAGGCTAGCACTTGCATCTCTTATCTTGATGCCAAGCCTCTCAGGAAAGGCTGTATTGGGCATGGGCCCTGGGACAGAGGCCAGGAGTCAGCCTGGAGTTTTGGGGGAGACTCATCAAGTGCCTTAGGATTCCAGAACATTCTCACGAGCAGTTTCTGTATGTAGACAGCTTTTTCGCCAGGGCTGTAGATGGCTTCTCCACTTTTTCTTTTTTCTCTCTCTTTTTTGGTACAGGGGATTGAACCCAGGGTCACCATCCTCAACCCTTTTTAAATTTTTATTTTGAGACAGGGTCTTAATAAATCATCAAATTTCACAAACAGAAGCTGCTCCTTTGAGGCCCTCCCGGGCTACACAGTGAGTTCAAGGGCAGCTTGAACTACATAACCAGACCTGTCTCAAAAAAACACAAAACAAAAATATTGCCCAACCTGGACTCGAACTTCCAATCTTCCTCTTTCAGCTTCCCAGAGCTCTGGGATTACAGGCCTGTGCCACCACAGCCCGAACTCTGGTTTACCCCAGACAGAGGTCTTCTGGGGCTGCTTGAATAGGTGACAGGCAGGGCCCCTCTGGCATACTCCTGCAGGGAGACTCTCCTCACTCTCGTGTCCACAGCACTCCAGCAGTTTCCCACCCGTCTCAATGAGGCAAAGAGCAAGCTATGTAGGTCTAGGAAGCAGTCTTAGCACCCAGAGGGAGGCCAGGACAGAGTACTCACGTGGATGTTCCTGATCTCCTGCTGGGTCAACATTCCTCTGGTCTTCAGAGCTTTCCTCTGAGGCTTCTGTGCAGAGACGGAGGAGAGGACAGGTTGCTACAGAGCTGAGGGAGACGTGGGCAGGGCGGGAGGCCAGGTATGTGGAGGGGAAGGCATAGCAGCTGGCCATGGCATGGACACAGCACCCAGCCTGCCGGGCCTGCCCTAAGACCACTTTCCCACCATCAGGCCCACAAGGCAGTGAGAAGCACGCGAATGAACACCTGGAGTGTCTCAAATCTGCATGGTGCTGCCTCTGCAGACCCATGACAGACACAGAAGACAAGCTGTGGCCCCACAGGCAAGTTCTATTCAAGGGTTGTTGACCAGGCAGCCAGGCCTCAGTAGAAAGCCCCAGGCCCAGCCAGCTCTATCCTCCCAGTGCTAATAATAGTCAAACTCCTGAGGCTGTGCTGAAAGGCTTATTCACTACTTGCAGAGAACCGGGATCAGAGCAGACAATTTCCGCTGCCTAAGAGTTCCCCCTGAGGAGCTTCCTTCCACTCTCCAAGGGTCTGTGGAGTCCTGGCACAGCCTGTGAGGTGCACTCAGTGGGAGGCGAGGGAGCTTGTCCTGGCCAGTGTGCTGCTCACACCGTGCCGGGGCTGTCTGGGCTTTAGCAGCTACCTGCTTAGCTGACTGTCTCAGCCAGTCCTTGAGGCTGTCTTCCTTCAGGGAGCAGCCAATGAACACGAGGTAGCATTCCTGCTGTCCGTTGCTGTCTTGTGGGGTGCTTCTTGAGTCTGATGGTGGTGTGGGGCCCTCCAAAACCGGTACGATACTCAGGGAATTGGCCAGTGTATTGTGGCAGACCTCCATCGTCCTTTCAGAGTCTGCAAGGAGAGCATGCACTTGTCCCTGAGGCCCGCCCCGACAGGTAAGGCTGCCCTGAGACTGTACTGAGCTGTACTGATCGGACGGCTGGGACAGGTCCTAATAAACACAGAAGGGAGCAGTGACCAGACTGGTGGGAAGGATGGGGCGAGAGAGGAAGGCACAAATGTATTTTCTGGCTTGGCTGCTTTGGACAATTAGAAGACACTATTAACCCAGAAGGGAATCCACAAAGAACACAAGGGTTGCAGGTGGGCCAAGTGTGGTGGTGCACACCTGCAGCCCTAGCACTCCAGGGGCTGAGGCAGGAGGATTGCTCCGAGTTCAAGGCAGCCTGGGCTACACGGTGAGAGCCTGTTTCAGAAAAGCAGTCTGACAGGAGAGGTCTACACTGAAACGACACCCAGTGGCTGGCTTACAGCCTGGCTGTGACACCTAGGGTTGGCGCTCTACCTGCCAAGTGTGGTGCCAAGAGCACCTAAGAAGGAAACGATACACAGACAGCATTACCCGGGCTTCAGCAGCCTTGCTCTGTTGTCAAACTTCTTGACATTTTTTTCCCTCCAGGACGGGGATGGAGCCTGGAGTCTTAAACACACCAGGCTAGAGCTGTACCCCCTCCTGGACCTTCTTACTCCATTTTGACAGATGGGCTCCCTGAGTTGCCCAGGCTTGCCTTGAACTTGTATCCTCCTGCTTCAGCCTTGGAGTAGCTGGGGTTATAGGCATGCGTCACCTCACCCAGGTTTGACTTCTTGCTAAACAGTTAACAGCTGTGAGTTGAGCTAGGGTTTCTGTGTCACAGCTGAAGGTGCCCTAGCACCTTCCGTCCTTCTGTGGCTCCAGCCTTGGTAAACCTTTTTGGTTCCTGAAATATACCCTTTTTTGCCCCTGGGTTATAGTAAAAGCTATCCCTTTCCCTGGGGTATTCTCTCCTCCTTGTCACTGAACTGACCAACTCCTACTAGTTCTGAGGTCTGCCTGACCCCCAGACCAGGACAGAGGCTGCAGCAAGGGCGCCAGGGGTCTAAGGCTGGTGACAGGGCCTGCTGACCAGAGGCAGCAGAAGGCAAGTGGAAGCTTCTGGTGATAGGCCCAGGAGCAGGCCATGCTGGCTCAAGGTGGGGTGTGAGTCTCAGGACAGAAAGCGAGGAGGTGTGAGGAAAGGCTTGAGGGGTCATCCATGGGCAGAGAGGTGGCAGAAAAGCCTGACAGTTTATGCCCAAGGGGGCAGCGTGAGAGGGGAAGAGGCATTAGTGGTCTGCAGGGCACTCGCAGAGGCCGAGCTCCCATTTGGGCCTGCGCAGTCTGTGGTATAGCGCTCCCAAACCTTCCACCGTTACCTGAAAACTTCACTCTGCCCAGGATGTGGTAGATGTTTCCAGAGAAGGGGCTGGGCTTGATGGAGGACTGAATGGCTGGAAGAGGAAGAGGACAGGGTGTCACCCACCTGAGGGCACAGGCTAAATTCAGAGTGGCACAGATGGGAGGGTTAGGGACGGGGGGGGGGGAGGATACTACCCCAGAGTCCAGGGTTCATGCTTCTCCCCCCACCCTGGCTCCAGGCCCTCTGTTCCCAGGGATGGGAAGACTGTCTCAGTGTAGTGGAGATCAAACCATGGGGCCACACACAATCAGGAACAGGGACTCCTGGGCCTCTATTCCCTCAGCCTGCTTTTGCTCACAAATGCGAGGTGATGGGAGAGCACACAGAAAGCTGGAATGGTGTCAGGAAGCAGGGACAACCCTGGAGCACTCTCACTGCAGCCCAGGACATGGCCCACGCGAAGCTCACCTTTACACTTGGCAACAAAGCGGGTCTTCTCCAGTGGTCGGCCAAACCACACGCAGATCTGAACCATCAGTGGAAAGACTGAGCCAGCACTGAATTTACCTTCATACCTTAAAACATTTAAAAAAATGTAGGTACAAGTGCTAGGGGCTTTGACTGTTACTATACACCACTGCAGATGTCACTTGTCCTATGCCTATCTGCCTTGTGCACCATTTGGGACACTTGGGGATATGTGCACGACTTCACCTGTGAGCAGGAAGCTGGTCTGCCCTTGAGAGCAGGGCTTCCTGAGGACAGAAGCCCTTTCCTCAAGCTAGCACTTCTTCCAAGTCAAAAGACCCCACCTCTGCATCCTGCCCACCCAGGGCCAGGAGTCCTGTTCCCTGCTCAAAGCCTCTTCTGGCCTACAGGCTTCCCTCCCTGCGGGCAGGTGCAGACCATGAATTTGGATGCACGTTTTCTCCAAGAAAACAGCGCGTCTCTGCTCTACTTTCTCAGCCATGTTTAGAACATTTAAAAACCTTAATTTCCTTCCTTCCTTCCTTCCTTCCTTCCTTCCTTCCTTCCTTCCTTCCTCCCCTTCCTCCCCTTCCTCCCCTTCCTTCCCTTCCTTCCTTCCTTCGTCTTTTTGAGTTTAGGCTAGCCTTGAGCTCACTTTGTAGCCTGGGCTGATCTTGAACTTGCAACAATCCTCCTGCCTCAGCCTCATGAGTGCTGGGATTATAGGTGTGCGGCACCACACCCAGCTTAACCTTAATATTCTAATACACAAAAATTTCAAGCATATGGAGACAGATGTGGTAGTATACTTTTTCTTTTTTGGGATAGGGTCTTGCTGTGTAGTTTAGGCTGGCCTTAAACTTACTATGTAGGTTAGGCTGACCTTGAACTCATGGTGCTCTGCAAGGGAAATAGCTCAGTGGCACAAGCGCCTGCCTGCAAGCGCAAGGTCCAGTACCAAAAAAAAAAAAACAAAAAAAAAACAAAAAACCACCTCATAGTGCTCCTCCTCCTCAGCCTCTGAGTGCTGGAATTATAGGTGTGTGCCACCAACCTCATACTTAATGTGGTAGTGCACTGAACTGCATGTCCCCACCACCTGGCTTCCCAGCTGAGGAACTCTCATTTCTTTTTAGTTACTTCCTTGAGATGAATTCTAATGGTTAGACTCTGAGGCAAGGGCGTGTAACTGTCGTGTATCCCAGCAGCAGATAAGTACATCAGTTTCACAACAATCTCTCAGGCAAGCGATGTTATAGGTCTTCCAGGTTACAGTAAGCACCTAAACAACAAGGCTCCTCCCTGTTTCTTTACTGGGGATGTAACTTAGGGCCTCTGCATCTCTCCGGCCCTTTTTCATTCTTTTATTTTTGAGAGAAGGTCTTACTAAATTGATAAATTGCTGGGGCTGGGTTTGAATTTGTGATCTTCCTGTCTCAGCCTCCCAGAGGGCTGGGATTATCATCCTATCTGGCTTGGTTTTTTTAATCAAGGTGTTGTTCAGGCATAAGAAATGACCCACTTACACAGTGTTTAGGCAAGTGAGATGTGACTCAAATCATGCTTCTAAAAATATGTCTGAAAACCTTTGATTTCACATACTGACATTCTGAGTTAAAACTGACTGTTACTTTTTACAGCATAGTACAATAAGTTTTTTAATGCCAGTGGTGGTAAGGGTAGTGTGGAGGAGGTACACAGGATCTAGGAGAAGGGTAAGGATAACAAAGATAAACCAGATAAGCATGTAAAATGCCAGGTGTGGTGGTGCAGACCTGTAATCCCTGCACTTGGGAGGCTGAGGCAGGAAGATCGCTGTGAGTTTGAGACCAACCTGGGCTACATAGTGAGTTTAAAGCCAGCCTGAACTGCACAGTAAAAACCTGTCTCAAAAGGACAGAAAAAAAAAAAAAAGAATCCAGATAAGCATAAGAGATTAGCTCTGGCTGAACACCCCTCTCCCTGAACTTTAACAAGGGTCTTCCCCTACACTTGCAACAGAGCAGAAGTGAACTGTCCAGCTGTAAAGGGACAAATGCTACACAGGAGTTAAACAAATAGGTTAAGAGCCAGAAAACCTGGGCCTGCAATCCAGTCCTTTCCTTCAGAGCTGTAACTTGGATGTGACATTTAACTCCTTGTTGGCACCTTATTTACAAAACATGGAAAATAAGGAATTCACTTCACAGGGTTGGCCTAAGGGTCAAAGGAGACAAAGTTAAAGCTCTCAGCACTGCCCAACAGAACTTCCTGTGAGGACAGAATATTCTGGAGTCCAATATGGTAGCTGCTAACCACAGGGAGATAGGGCACACTGGAAATGTGGCTGTGTGACAGAGACACTGAATTCTAAATTCCATTTACTTTCCACTTTTGCTGCATCATAGTAAGTGGCTGTGTCCCTAAGGGGGAGCACACTGGAGGGCACAGCTTAGAATAAGGCCCGGTGTGCAGAGTGGACGCCATACCCTCTCTGTGCCGCCATGCAGAAGTTCTCGGGCTTGAGGGGGCCTGCAGAGACCATGCTGGGCCCCTGAGCAGGCAACACACTCGCCCAGCAGGAACCCTGGCAGATGGCCTGGCTGTGTTCTTGGGAGCAGTTCTCACAGGGAAGGCAGAGACCCCTTATTCCATGTCATCAGCACACCCTTGCTAGAAGCAGCACTGAGCACAGGCATGTACTATGCCTGGTTCTCACAGGATGACTTCCTGAAGCTCAACACCCAAGAAGGCTCCCAATTTGGAGGGCAAGACAGGAACACTGGGCCCCTCCTTCCCCAGGACAAGGCAGGGAGCCACATTCTGTCTGCGAATGTGCCACCCTTGTAGAGCACCTTTGCAAAGCATGTATTTATTTTGGTCGGGGGGTTTTTTTTGAGACAGGGTCTCCATATGCAGTTCAGGCTGGCCTTGAACTCACTTTGTAGTCCAGGCTGGTCTCAAACTTGCAATAATTCTGCTGCCTCAGCCTCCTGAGTGCTGGCATTATGGGTGTGCGCTACCACTCCTGGAAAAGCACATATTTTAATTTTCTTGTCTTTTTTCTCCCCTGCAAGTAAATAAATAATTGGGCTCACAAAGTTCTTTTAGCTACTTTTCAGTGATAATACTTGCCAGCCAGGGCCAGTGATAGAGTTCAGTGGCACAAGTACCTGCCTGGCAAGCAGAAGGTCCTGAGTTCAATTCCTGGTACCAAAAAATAAAAAGATTTAATACTTGCCAGCCAGGGTACATTAAATATCGAGATCGTAGCATCTGAGGACTTGAAAAGCTATTTTCTGAGAGAATCCGTTCAATGTCTTCATTCCTTTGAAAACATACAAAAAAGACTCAATTAGGACTGTCACTCTTTTCTTTTTTTTTTAGTTTTTATTTTTTGAGACAGGGTCTCACCATGTAGTTTAGGCTGGCCTTGAACTCACTATGTAGCGCAAGATGGCCTTGAACTTGTGGCAATCCTCCTGCCTTAGCCTCCCAAGTGCTGGGATTATAGGCATGTGCTACCACGCCCAGCCTATCCTGTTGTCTTCTTTTCCTTGCAATAGTGGGGACTGAACCCAGGGTTTCACATGACAGCCAAGTGCTCTATCCCTGGGCTGTACATCCAGCCCTCTAATTTTTTAATATAGCCAGGTATGGTGGCACAGGCCTGCAATTCTAGCACTTGGGAGGTTGAGGTAAGAGGATTAATGAGTTCTAGTCTGACCTGGACTACATAGTAAGTTCAAGGCCAGCCTGAATACACTGTGAGACCCTATCTCAAAAAAAAAATTTTTTTTGAGACAGTCTCGTTATGCAGTTCAGGCTGGCCTTGAGCTCATTTTGTAGCCCAGGGTGGTCTTGAATTCGCAACGATCCTCCTGCCTCAGCCTCTAAAATGTTAGAATTACAGGCATGCACCACCATGCCCAGTCCTGCCCCCCAAATTTTTTAATAAAGTATTTAAATGGTTAAAAGACAAAACCATGTAAAGTGCCATATACTGTCTCTTTTTTTTTTGGGTCTTTTTGAGACAGGGTCTTGCTATGTAGTTTAAGCTGGTCTTGAGCTCACTTTGTAGCCCAGGCTGGTCTCAAACTCACAACGATCTTCCTGCATCAGCCTCCCAAGTGCTGGGATTATAGGCATGTGCCACCATGCCTGTCTTTTTAATTTTTTTTTGGTACTGGCAATCAAACTCAGGACCTTGTGCTTGCCAGGCAGGCATTTGTGCCGTTAAGCTATATCCCTGACCCTGCCATATACAGTCTCATATCCTTTTTTTTTTTTTTTTTTTTAAAGACTGAGTGTTGGGATTACAGGCATGTACCACCATCCCTAGCCATTTCTCACATCATTTTCTTTCTTTCTTTCTTTTCTTTTTTTTTTTTTTTGCTACCAGGAATTGAACTTAGAACCTCAGGCTTACTAGGCAAGTGCTGCACCACTGAGCTAAATCCCCAGCCCAACACCGTTTTGTTTTGTTTGAGACAGGGTCTCACTAGCAAGTTCAGCAGTCCTTGATTTTACTGTGCAGTCTGGGCTGGCCTCCAGCTCACTACAACTCCTCCTGCCTTGGCCTCCTGAGCGCTGGAATTACAAACATGTATTACTATGCCCCGCCATTTCTTTCTTTTTCTGAGATAAGGTCTGACTGTGTAGTTGAGGCTGGCCCCCAACTCATAGCGATCTTCCTGCCTCAGTCTCCTAAAAGCTGGCATTACAGGCGTGCCTCGTCATGCCCAGTTCATTTCTCACACTGTAACATAAGGAACACAGATAATCTTGACTTTCATTGTTCAGTGTATGAGGATGTGAATGTGTCAAAATGAAATGCCCCAAAATAATATAGAATTCTGACACATGGGGTCTTCTTGATGACTTCTACAAAGCATCTACAGCCCTTCCTAACCTGACTTCCGTTAATGCTCACATTTTAGATACAGCAGAGACCCTGTGGGCCCTGGGCAGAGCCCTGTATCTAGAACGAGGCCCATCACAGTGGAATCTGGAGAAGTATACCTGGTGACAATCCCGTTTTCTGCAAGAATGAAGGCTGCAGTGGGGTTGGCAGCCCTGATGAGGCCCTGCACCTGAGCAAAGAGCGGGTGCCTCTGCTCCGTGGTGAGACTTGTGAACACAACGTTATTCACCAGGCCTGCGGAATGAAACCGAGAGCAGGTCAGCACTGTGGGGCCAGCTGGGGCCCTGCTCCTTACCCTGATCACCCCTCCCAGCAGCTGCCTGCTATGGACACACACATTGCCACAGACACACATAGCCATCATTCTCCCTGCTTCTAGGAACTGCTACATCTTAGTTTCTACCCTCAGCTGCTTCACTGCCTAGCCCTTTCTTTTTGGTGACATATTAGGGGTTGAACCAGGGGGTCCCCTATGCAAGTTCTCCACTACTGAGCTACAAAGTCTCACCAAGTGGGCCAGACCAGCTCTGAGACTGATTTCCAACACCATTCTCTCCCATAGCTGACTTTACAGGCCTGACACCAAGCCTAGACCCTCTACTTTCTTAATTAGGGTTTTTGGTTGTTACCTGAGTTCTTGATCAAAGGGCCTTTTCACATCCACCACATTTAACTGGTGCCATTTACCTTTGCCAGTTCAGACAACAGACTTCATTTTTTGAGACAAGGTTTCTCTATGTAGTTTAGGCTGGCCTTGAACTCATTATGTAGTCCAGGCTAGTCTCAAACTCACAGCATTCCTCCTGCCTCAGCCTCCTGAGTGCTGGGATTACATGTGTGCACCACCATGCCTGGCTCAATAGACATTCATTTTTTCTTTTAGATTTTTTTGAGATAGGATCTCACTATGTAGTTCAGGCTAGCCTTGAACTCACTATGTAGCCCAGGCTGGTCTCAAACTCATGGCAATCCTCATGCCTCAACCTCATGAATGCTGGGATTACAAGTGTGAGCCACCACGCTCAGCTCAGACAAAAGACATTTATTTGCCAACCACTAACCATATGTGAAGCAACAACCATTATATTCTCAAAGAGTGCACAACCACAGTTCACACCATTACAAGATAAGTGCTCAGATAATCACCTGGGGACATGATGAGAAAGGGTTGCCTATGGAAGTGGAGTGGGCTAACCTTTCTGTGCAAAGATGGATGTAAAGTTCAAAAGACATGGAGAATCAGGAAATCAGAGAAGTTACTACATCCCACCATTCTGACATACTTTTAACACCTAGGTTAATTTCTGTTTTTACATATTTATAATCATAGTATATACACAATTTTGGTGTAAGATTATTTAAATTTTTGTTACAAACTGGGCATGGAGGCACACGCCTATAATCCCAACACTTGGAAGGCTGAGGCAGGAGGATCACTGTGAGTTCAAGGTCAGCCTGGGCTATAAAGTGAGCTCAAGGCCAGCCTAAACTGTATAGTGAAACCCTGTCTCAAAAAGGGGAAAAAAATTTGTTATAATTTTTATTTTATTGTGAAATTTCAAATTCACATAAAAAAAGAAAAATAGTGAATCAACTCCCATTACCTGGCTTCAAGAATTATTAAGAACTAGGTGCCTGGGATACAGCTCAGCAGCACAGCACCTGCCTGGCAAGCATGAAGTCCTGAGTTGAATACCCAGTAGCAGAAAACGAAACAAAACAAAAATGAATTTTCTGGGCCGGGGATTTAGCTCAGTGGCATAAGCACCTGCCTGGCATGCACAAGGTCCTGAGTTCAATTCCCGGTACCAAAAAGAAAAAGAATTTTCTTATTTATTGATTGAGTGCTTGTGGTCCTGGGGATTGAGCCCGGAGCCTTTACACTGAGCTATATCTGCTGTGATTTTTAATACTTTTTTTTTTTAATTTTGAGACAGGTTTCATCACGTCACAATAATGTCCATGCTGGGCTTGAATTTGTGATCTTTTTCTCTCAGCCTCCTAGAGTGCTGGGACTATGGGTCTGCACCACAATGTCCAGCTGGCTAATTGGCTAAGCTTAGCTAATTATATTTTATCCATATCATACTCTAATTCTTCTCTTGTCTCCCCTACTGAATGGTTTTGAAGTCAATCCTAGATACCCAACTATTTCATCCATATTTTAGTGTGTGTCCCTATAATATAGGACTCTAAAAAGTAATGATTTTTTTTTCTTTTGTCTTTTTGAGACGGGGTCTTGCTATGCAGTTCAGGCTGGCCTTGAGCTCACTTTGTAGCCTGGGCTGGCCTTGAACTCACAATAATCCTCCTGCCTCAGCCTCCCAAGTGCTGAGATTACAGACGTGTGCCACCATGCTCAGCTACATTTAGCAAGGTCACTATGGTAGCATCTGGAGAACAGGAAGGCCAGCCCAGGGAGCCTGGCTTCAGAATCCATGCCTTGGTGCAGCCACAGAAAGTCACTGCAGCCTCTGGAGACTGAGCAGAGCATGGAAGACACAGTTCTGGAACACTCAGACTGTTTTGGGATGGCAAACAAAGGTGCTAGAACCAGTAAGGGGCCCAGAAGACTCATAGTGGTGGAAAACAACAGGGTTGCACTACACAGTCCAGGCTAGCCTTGAACCCATTATGTAGCCCAGGCTGGCCTCAAACTCATGGCAATCCTCCTGCCTCAGCCTCCCGGAGTGTTGGGATTATAGGTGTATGCCATCATGCCTGGAAACTCTGGTATCTTCTTTGGAAAAAGAAATGCGAGAGTCAGACTACCACAAATGTGGCCAGATGAAAAGAGCAGCAGGGTCAAGACCCAGCCTGGCATGCCCGAGAGGAAGGCTGAGCTCTAGGTCTCTGATGGACATGTCCTGCCCCAAGCTGTGCCAGCTGTGCACGTACCATATGGGCAATGCTGTAGGGCTGGCATTCTAGGGCAGTGACTAGGCACGGAAGAGGTACCGTGCTTTAGAGAGAAACAAGAGGAAGGATTATCCCCAGCATTCCTTAGGCCAGCTATGTACACTGCCACCTGCCAAGAGGAAATGCCATCTGTGAGGCAGGCTGAGCAGAGACCTGGTGCACAGGGTAAATAGGCCGCGGAGAGCTTTCATCTTGTTTGGGCCACAGCGTCCTTTATTCGTGTAAAGGAGCCGACACCCACACTTAGCCATGGCCTTACCACTCTAGGCTCTGGAAAGTGGGCAGTCTAGCCAGGCCTGTTCCAGAGCAGGGAAACATTCCGTTGGGCTAAAGGCTTCCAACAACCCCAGAGGAAATGAAGGTCACTTCATTTACCCATACAATTTTTTTTTTTCAAGACAGGGTCTTACTATGTAGCCTCAGCTGCCCTCAAACTTGCTGCCATTCTCCTGCCTCTACCTCCCCAAGTTCTGGGATTATAGGGGTATATCACCATACTTGGCCTCTAGAAACTTTTACAATCAGTTCATGGCTGTACAGTGTCTCCACTTTGCTTTTAGGTCCGCATTTTAATGAGTCCTGCATGCTGTTTAAACACTGAACTTATGTACTTGGATTTTTGTAAGACACACTTATCATTTTTGGTTATAACACAGTTTTTTTCTCATTGTAAAATAATCTTTTGTTGTTAAAAGCAATGAATCAGGGAACGTGACTCATGACTGGGAGCAAAAGGAAGCAATATGCCCCCTTGTGATATGAAGTGTCTGTCCACAGATAAGTATAGCAGATCCCATCTCCAAACGAACCATCATATCTCACCTTTTCCCTCTAAGTGAGGAAAAAGGAAACACCAGCCTCTTATCTCTCTTCTTCCCAGAGCAACCATGCCCAAGTCAAGCTAATCTATAGGATTCTGTGGGCCCAGGCACAAATGGAAGAGATTTACCGGGGCGCTGTTACTCCATGAGTCTCTTGGAATTCAGAAAACAGCACATAAGGCCTCAAGGTCCTCTGCTCATATCCCTAAGCATTACACAGGCCCAGAATTTGGCACACATTGCTCTTGACCAGTGAGTTGGAAGGCAGTGTTACTGCAATGTGCCTGCCAAGTGTGAGAGCCTACTGTTTTGCCCTAGGCGCAGTAATGGCCAACCTTTTATTTATTTATTTAAAAAAAATTTATTTTTTGGTACCAGGAATCAAACTCAAGACCTTGTGCTTGCTAGGCAGGCACTGTGCCACTGAGCTGTACCTCCGGCCCTGGCCAAGCTTTTAGAGCTTTCAATGGTAACAGCTGGCCACAACAGGGGTGCTGGGTTCGCCACCACTGGCTTAGGGGGTTCACACTAACAGGGGCTTCTCTCTTAGGTTGTAGGCCAAAGACTACACCGGGTTCATGGACAATGAAGACAGGGCTTTTCTAAGTGCTGTCACGGAAGTCTGACCATCACGCAAAGATGTAGAGGGCACTGAGAGAGAAACCACCAAGGAGAAATGTGGCACCAATGCTTACAAGAATGAGAGAGGACTTAGGACAGATCAGCAAGTCTTGGTGCAACTACTGGCCAGCACCATTAACCAGAAAGGCACTCTTTCAACTTCCCTAGAAGAGACCACTTCTCTGAGTCAACCTTCACTCCCAGTCTAGACTCTGGACCCCTAAGAACTTCTACTTAGTTGGCTGGCATCTAACTCATGGTGATCCTCCTGTCTCAGTCTCCCGAGTACTGGGATTACAAGTGTGTGTCACCATGCCCAGCAAAATAACAATTCCTGAAAGCATCTTCCTCTACCTATCATTCTTTTTTTCAAAGCTCCAAGCTCTAATACACCATTCACACTTGCCAGCTTGCAGTACTTCACTGGCTGGCTGTTACTCCCCAGGGACTTGGTTCAGCTATCACCTGCCCACTTAAATACTCTTGCGGAGGTGACTAGTGTCTTTCACATCTGCAGAGCCAATGGACTTTCTTCTCTCTTCTCCTTGAGGTCTCTGCAATATTAAACCTGACTGATCTTTCTCTTTCTTCAATGTCTGAAGCAATGCTTTTTCCTTCTTCTCCTTTTGGTGTCCTGGACTTCCCACTTCTCTCCATATGCCTGGCCTTCTGGTTTTTTAAATTCTGGAATTAATTAATTTCCATCTGGAAACTGGCTAACTCCAGTTCATGCCCTTTGACCACAACTTCTAATCATGTAACCTAGGCACAGGTAGCTCTCTGGTTTATCCTAGCCCTATTTTCTCTTGTGCTTTCTATTTCAAGGATGGGTACTGCCAACCTTCCCAGTCTTCAAAGCTGGAATCCTACGAGTCATGCCAGACACCTCTTTCTCCAACTCATGCCCCACATCTAGTCTTCCACCAGATCCTACTGACCCAACCTCCACAGAATCTCCTTAACCTATCTGGGTGACACTGTGGACAGACCCAGTCAACCTCCATTTCACTCTGCTTCTGGGGTGCAGTGTATGGAGATTAAAAGATGTGTCTAAGAGTAACTATCTGGTATGGCAGTCTAACATACAGCTTTCTCCCTTTGGGGACCAGCCTTCTGCCCTGGTGAGCACCCAGCTTAACTGTTTCTCAGGACACCACCACTGGTATGCTGTTGTCTCTGCTCCCTGTAGACTAGCAATGGGATCAACAGGACAGAACCGCACCGAGGACAAATTGTTTTCTTGTTCTTCCATCAGATTTCTACTTGCTGGGCTGCCTCAGAAAGCTCAGCCTTCAGGCCTACCAATGAGTATTTTATCACCACTACAGGGAACTTACAATTTATTCTGGGTTTCTAGGCATCACAGATTATATGACTAGAAAGTGCAGCATCCAGGGTTACTAGGTAGGAGGACAATGGAAGGTTGAACACAACCTGCAGGATGGGAGGATTTTCCTAATACTTTTAAGGAGGTGTGGAAAATTCCAGAGTGTGTGGGGGTGGGTATTAAGGAACACAGGCCCTGATGGGCCAAACTCCATACTCTTGGGACAGATGTCTATCAGAAGCTTGCTGACAGGACAAACAAGCTTGCTAAGAGGATAGGAACACCTGAGCCCACTGATTTTTGGCTGCAAGGCCAGAGCAGACTTGTGCTTTGGTGCAGTACTACTGTGGCAGTTTAGCCATCAAAAGATAAGCTTTTGGAAATCTGTCTACCAAATGTGATAGAGGAAATAGTATGTCAAAGTCTCTCCTGGGCCAATTTTGTTTGCTTTAGATTTCAGGACAGCAGCAATGTGGAGGGGTCTAGTGTACCTGAGCAGAATATAAAAGGCATGCGGGCAGGAAGTGAAGCAGAGCGCGTACCTTGTGAACACTGGTCAAGACATTTTGGGAAGAGGAATCTGGAGGGGAAAGAAAAGATAGAAATATGTTAAATCCATTCATCTCAGAATTGGCACTACTTCTCACAGAAAGGTGACTTGGTGTGAAAGGTCTAGGCTCAGTCCAGTACCACACTCAGTTGCTCAAAATACAAAAATAAAGAGTGGGAAGTATAGTTCAATGAGAAGGCCCTGGGTTTATCCCAGTACCATGCACATGCACACAAAAGCAAGGTTCCTGCACTCATAGAAGCTAAGTCTATATTCTGTAGTTCCTCTTTTTTTTTCTGGCTTTGGTTCTTTTGAGGACTCAGAACTAATCAAAGAATAATGGATCACTTAGTACACACAAAGTAGAGAGCTGTGTTGCTAAGGTCAAACATGCATAAAGATGTGCCTCCTGGTGGGCAGGGAGTGAGTCTCTGCCCTGAATGTACTTAAAAATACAGAGGTGGTCAGAAGCACCTACCTGTGTTCCATGTAGCAGCTTAGAGGGTCCACACACACAGTGACAGCACCGATGGTGAAAGAAGACCTGACATTTGCATCAGGGTGGGTCTGCAGGGCCTGCACAACATCAATGACATCCGTGTAGCTGAGGAGGAGAGACAGTGGTTAGTTTTCTGCCTGGGGCTGCACTGTGGGGCTGGGAGTGCTGAGGGGTTAAGTGGGCAAGGGCAGAAGGAAGGTCAAGAGGAGAAGAGCCTGTGATTGCGGGGGGGGGGGGGTTCCTTTTTTCCTTTGATGGGGTCCCAGAAATTAATTAATTTTTGTTTCCTTTTTTTTTGTTTTGTTTTTTTTTGTTGTTTTTTTTTGAGACAGGGCTTCACTATGTAGTTAAGGCTGGCCTTGAACTCACTTTGTAGCCCAGTTTGGCCTTGAACTCAGCAATTCTCCTGCCTTAGTTTCCCCCAGTGTTAGGATTACAGGCCTGCACTCACTATGCCAGTAATTTATTTATTCTGGGGATAGGGTCTTGCCATGTAGTTCAGGCTGGCCTTCAGCTCACTGTGTAGCCTAGGACAGCCTTGAAAATGAGGTGATCCTTCTGTCACAGACTCCTCAATGCTGGGATCATAGGTGTGCACCACCATGCTTGGCCCATGTGATTGGGTGTTTTGGTATGATTTTGAGAACCTAGTATCCAAAAAGTGCTTCTGCATTTCAAAGTTGTTAGTTCTTTTTTTTTTTTTTTTTTAAATCTTTTGGAGACAGAGTTTCACTATGCAGTTCAAGTTGTTAATTCTTAAAATTGTGCATGAGTAAGTAGAAAGTCAGCCCAACAGAGGCAGAAGGAAGCCTGCATGTGACGTGGGGCTCTGAGGATGGGACTCAGTGTCCCTGGCCTGTTTCCCAATCATCATGCTACTGGTGTCTATTCTTCTTCACAGTTCTTTTTTTCTACTTCCTGTCTCCCCACAGCACCAGAGCTGCACAAGTCAACAGACACAGGTGGCCACTACTCATACTCCTGTCTTCTGCCTGCAGCTCCACACTTACAGAGCCAATCGGTTATTTTCACTTAGAATCTAGTGTGTTCATAACCAGTGCCCACAAGCCTGCTCCTTCCACGGCCTTGTTTTTCTTAACAGGGAACACAATACCTTTTCAGATGCTATGCTGAAAGTTTTCTCTGGGGTCTTCATTGACTCTCTCTATATATATTTTAATGTTTTCAAAATACAACTAGAAAGGTCGTTGCTCACACTCCTCTAACTACTGCTGGATCCAAAGCTGCTACCATTTCTTGCCTAGAGCACTCCAACAGCCCACAAAATGGTCACCCCATTTTTGTCTTTGCCTCCCTCTAACCTGTTCTCCATGCAGAAGCCACAGGGATACACCAAACCCTGTCAGATCAACACTGCTCTGCTCAAACCCTCCAGTGGCTTCCATCTCAGTGTGAAAGCCAAAGCCCTTACAAGGGCCAGGCAGCCCAGGGGATATGACCCCCACAAGGCAGGGGAGAATTTCATCTACTGTTCTGTTCTTTCCCCTAATCCAACTACTTTGGCCTCCTGGGTCTTCCCTGAACATGCCAGGCATACTTCTTTATTTATTTATTTATTTATTTTTTGGTTGAGACAGACTCCCTACGTACTTCAGCCTGACCCTGAACTTACTAGGTAGCCCAGGCTGACCTTGAACTCACTGGATCTTCCTGCTTCAGCCTCTTGAGTGCTGGGATTACAGGTGTGTGCCACCATGCCCCACAACTCCTACCTTTGTACTCTCTGTCCCCTCTGTCTGGAATATTCTTTTCTTTTGATACTTGTATAGCTTACTCTCTATCTCCCTTCTGGTCTCTGCTCAAGTAACACTTTTTGGTCACTGTTTTTGTGGTGTTCCACACTGAACCCAAGGCCTGTGCATGCTAGGCAAGCACTCTACTACAGAGCTACATCAAGTGGCATCTTCTGGGAGAGGCATCCTCTGACCTCAACTACATTTTGTGACCTGACGTCCTCCCCTGTCTCCTCCTCGCCATCTGGCTCCAAAGAACTGACCATCAGCTACATATGCTTATTTCTTTTATCTTTTGTATCTTTTGCAATCTGCAGTCTTTTCTCATTTGTTTATTGACTATCTCCACAATATGAATGTGAGTTGCTGAATGCTACCTCTGATGCCTCAGGTAGGGTAGATATTTAATCCCCAACAGATTCTTGGTCACTCTAAGCAAAGACACCCCTGTTTTTCCTTGTAGAAGAGAATAGTGTTTTTACTGACCACCCTATCACCAAAGGCCTAGTTCTAGGAGCAGAAATCAAATTTCCCAGCAGCCTTGCACATGGAATGTGCCTGAGTCTCTCCGGGACCTTGGGAGGACAGTAGAGGTAACTGTGAGAGTCCCAGCTCTTGAGCCATTTCCCAAGTCCCTATAAGCAAATCACCTGTAGAAGGGCCCTTAGCTTTACCCCAGATGACAATAGCCCCTGTTCTCTTCCTAGGTCTGGCCTCAATTCTCCTAACTAGCAGAGCTCAGGTGGCAGTCAGTGCTCCCTCATGAAGGCCTAGTGTACAGGGAACTTCAGGAGGAACCCTCTGCTCCCTGGCTTTTCCCCCAGCCCAGCCTGTGTGTGGGGCCATGTGGGGCTCTTTCCAGAGCCCGGCCTAGGTGCACCTGAGGAGCCCTATGAGCTTCAGGTGCTGCCAGCCCTCACAGCAGAACACATTCAAAGTGGGACCAAGCTTGCATATGGCTCCAAAGCTCTTTCTGGGCATTTTAAATAGCTTTAACTTCCATCCTTAAATGTCCCAGCCTTGATGTTTAGCATTAACTTTTTTACTCTTCTAAAAATAAGTGGTTGGAGGGCTTTACCAAGTTCAATATATGCAGTAGAGACTCATTAATTACAAGGGTTCTGGTCATTTTACTACAACAGGATTTTCCTTAGAGAGTGTGGGTAGGAATCCCCTGGTTTTCAGAGCCTTCAATTCACCTGCACTGATTTCAGTGGCAAAGGTTAGAGGGAAAAACTGGCCCAAGGTTCCTCGTGAGCTCCGTGCTCCTGGGGACTACTCCAAACCAGGAAGCCTCGGCCATTTGCATTGCTCATCCAGGAGCCCTGTTCCCTCCCCGCTCCCCTAAGTCTACCTGGGCACAGCCTCCAGACCGAAGGATGGGCCATTGCCAAAGAAGCCCAGGCTCACACTGTGTAGACTTTGGGCCAGATTTCTTTGGCTAAAGTGACCCAATTGCATGATGAAAGTAAAAACCTGGCTCTTTCTTTGCTACTTTCTTGTCTGCATTCTCTTTATTAGAGATAATAACACAGCTGGGTGGTGGTGCAGGTGTATAATCCCAGCACTGGAGAAGCTGAGGCAGAAGGATCATCACCAGTTTTTTCTTTTTTTTTTTTTTTTTTGTCCTTTTGAGACAGGGTCTTGCTATACAGTTAGGCTGGCCTTGAGCTCATTTTGTAGCCCAGGCTGGTCTTGAACTCGCAACGATCTTCCTGCCTCAGCCTCCCGAGTGCTGGGATTACAGGCGTGTGCCACCAGGCCTGGCCCTTTTTATTATTATTATTTAAAAAAATTTTTTGGCCTTTGGGATAGGTTCTTGCTATGCAGTTCAGGCTGGCCTTGAGCTCACTTTGTAGCCCAGGCTGGTCTTGACTTTGCAATGATCCTCCTGCCTCAGCCTCCTGAATGCTGGGATTATAGGCACATGCCACCATGCCTGGCAAGATGCTAAATAGTTCTAAAATCTTTTATGTTGCCCTTTTATAACCACATCCACTTCCTTCACTTCCCTCCTACCTGACCCCAGTTCTGGGACAGTCTAAACTGCTTAACATGGGCTGGAGGTACAGCTCAGTGGGCTAAGTGCTTGCCGCTGAGCACTAGGGCCCTGAGTTCAATCCCTGGTCCCGGAAAAAAAAATAAAAAATAAAAATAAATAAACTGCTTAACATGACCGTCTCAAAATCAAAAAAAAAAAAAAGGGAAAAAAGAAAAAAAAAGTTGTTTAAAATAAGCTAATTCAATCCTTTCTTCGTGTTTTGTTTTGTTTTGTTTTGTTTTGTTTTGTTTTGTTTTTGGAGACAGGGTCTTGCTATGTCGTTCAGGTTGGCCTTGAACTCAATTTGAAACCAAGCTGGCCTTGAATTCACAGCAATCCTCCTGCCTCAGCCTGCGAGTGCTGAGATTACAGGTGTGTGCCACCATGCCCAGCTGTATTGTTATCCTCTAATAAAGATAAAATATTCAGTTAAATAAAACTGAATTTTTGACTCCACTTTGTTAACAGCTTTACCTGATGTCGAAGTTCAACACCAGTGGGTCCACAACAGCACTACATTAAATTAAGTGGGACCAGGTAACGCTTGCCCTAAATCACAGGTTTTGCTCCATAAAATGCTGTAAATAAAAATATAATAGCTGGGTGTAGTGACGCATGCCTATAATCACAGCACTCTAAAGGTGAAGGTAGAAGGATTGTGGGGAGTTCAAGGCCAGCCTAGGCTACATAGTGAGTTCAAGGCCAGCCTGAGACTATATATAGTGAGACCCTATCTCAAAAAAGCCAAAGGAAAAAAAAAGAAGAAAATGTAAATTATTTAGGAAATAAAACTTTCATGATCAATATATGTCATATGCATGTATCAAAATACCACACTGAAAACCACTGTTTTGTGAAATTAAGAGATATTAATAAAAATATACTGTATTAAAGACATCAAATCAATTTGTGAAGTCCCTGGGATCTTCCTTTACCAGAAGTAACAGGCATGAGGTGCAACAGCTGCAAGGAGATGGACACACTGTAAAGTAGGCTGCTACGTGCTCCCTGCCAGGCTCAACCGACAAGGAAGTGCCCGAGTAATGAGCCACAGCATTTAGACAGTATTCTGACTTGAGTCCTCCGGGAAGTTACTGGGGTCACTCATCCTGGGGCTGTGACTGGGCAAAGACTGAGTTTATACTACAAGAATGGGCTGCTTGTACAGTGCAACTGCAGTCTAGAAGCAGCAGGACAGCTGACACTTGCAGATCTGTAAAGTCAGAGACAGGAGTCCATGATGCCTTCTGAAATGGCGAAAGAAATGATCTCAGCTGCACACTGGGAAGCTGCCAACTCCCCTCTAGATCCACATTCCCAGTGACTCTCCAAACTGGCAGATCGGCGGGGAAGCTGGGGCAGCTGACCCATTCCTTTGACCAGTGGAAGCAATGGAAAACCAGAATAAAAACTGTGGTTTCAAATCTAGACTCTTTCTTTGTGGCTTCTACGACTGGGCCCACAAGCAGGATAAGAGGGCAGACAGGATAACGACTGTGAGGGTGAGAACAGGTCTGTTGCTGTTCAATGGCCCTGAGCATGCAGGGTCCTGCCGGCCACCTTGCCCTACCACCTGTGCTCCCTCCAACTCTTATCATCACAGCCAGCAGCCATACAGGGCTTTGGATCCAGGCCCATTCTTTACTGGAAATAACTAGCCTATTGCAAACACTAACTATTATGAGCACAAGAAATGCAGCACAACACAAAAGCACTTTGTGAGAACAGCCAAAGGCTTCTTTATTACTAACCATAATGAACTACTGAAAAGCGTAGCCTCTGTTTTCCTGACCTGGCACATTCTTCTCTGGGCCCAGGTGACAGGACCTCTGTAAGGCTTCTCCCCAGGCCAGGGACTCCAGCAGCTAGGTAGCTTACAGTCATGGTTCTGTACCAGTCATGAAGGTGAAGCTTCTTACTCAACTGAGCAGGCCTGTGCTTCACTGGGGGCCCCAAGGAGCCCCTGAACTAGCCATCCAGGGAATGGGGGGGCTGGAGACTGCAGAGGGTGGGTGTCACCTGTGTAATTCTACAGGAGGAATGAAAAGATGAGGCCCCTTTATTGAGATGGTGAAGGAAGACGTTTTGGGGTCACCGTTCTAAAAATTATCAGAGAACCTTGCCTAGGATCCCCTAACTCCCTGCCTCTTGGGGATGTTATGATGTTGCAGTCATCATAAGCTTGTGTGTAGCTATGCCCACTGCTCTAGGCCACACTATGGGAACAGAGTCCTTGGTGGCTCAAAGCCTGTCTGCATAGGGTGGACACTGCTTGAGCACATGTGGAGTTGGTTCTGTGCCCCAGGTTTGCTACACACAAACTAACAGTAACAGCAAGCTCACCACCCCAGCTGGATGGTCACAGCAGATTTCCAACGCTCACCCTTGTAACACCACCAACAGTCTGGTCTTCTTGCGGATATAGGCTGACTGCCGGACAGAACGGTTCTGTTGGCTCTCCAGGGTGCTGGAAAGGTATTTCTGGAAGTGCGCAGCATGAAAACATTCCGAGCTATCCATGATTTGGCGGTACACCATCCACCTGGAAAGGGCAAATGTAGTCTCAGTATGGGACCACTTGATGGGTTCGCCCTGTAAGCTCAGCCATGAATTCAAATGTAGGCAGTACTGCTGAAGACATTCTGCCAACTGAATTCACACAAGAGAAAGTAATCCGGGCACCACATAAAAACATAAGGCCACTTTGGAGGCTGAGGCAGGAAGATTGCTGTGAGTCCAAGGCCAGCCTGGGTTACAAAGTGAGTTCAAGGCCAGGCTGAACTGCATAGTGAGACCCTGTCTCAAAAAGACCAAAAAGAAAAAAAGAAGAAGAGGGCATCAGCTGGGTTGGCAGCTCGTATCATGAAACCACCACTGAGACTTCTGACAGGAAACCCCATGCCACAGGGGAAAAGGACAGATAAACACATGACCAACTACCTCAGAGATGAGAAACACTCCTGACCACATAGTATTTCCTGAAGGACTGTGTAATAAAGTGGCTTCAGTCTGGTGCTCAGTAAAACTCTTGGTAAGAATAAGAAATGAGCAGGTAGAGTCCAGAATGTATGTAGAATAAAAGGCTTATCATGAAAAACCAATTAGCCATTAAATACTTATTAAATGAAGCCAAGTATTTCTCTAGCATTTTTCCAGAACTCTCCTCTCCATCTCCCAACTCTCTAGGGAATCTCAATCTTCTCAGTTCTTCTATGGCCTCCTGCAGGATACTTATTTTGGAGTACACTAGCTACACATTAAATGCCTGGCTCAGTCACCCGAGTTCATTAGTAATCTGCCAGCCAGGAGAAGTCACAGATGAGTGATTTTCCCCATTTCACCAGGGTCAGCACGGCCTCTATCCACCTGGGCTCCTGGGGCCCCTCTGTGGTTGCTTCCAGGTGTTTATAACCATCATGGTTGTGACCTTGCCTGCTGGCCAGCACACTCTCAGGTCTTTGCACTTGCTCACTCTGTTACTAGGATGCTACGGCATAGACAGCACAGGATTCAACCCCTTATTTCTTCAGGACTTTGCTTAAGAATGTCACCTTTTCATTGAGGTCTTCTCTGACTGCCCAATTTAAATTTGGAATCCCACTCTAAGTGTGTATTTCCTTTTTTTGGAGCTGAGGTCTGACTATGTAGTTCAGACTTGAGCTTCCTATACAGCCCAGGTTAGCCTTGAACTCATGGCAATAACCTGCCTCATCTCTTCAGTGCTGGGGTTACAGGTATGCACCACCTTACCTGCTGTAGCCTGCATTTCCTACACTTTTCTCTGCTTTGTTTTCTCCATGCATTCCCCAAAGCAAAATGTAAGCTCCACAAAAGCAGAGATATTCTGGTCTGTTGTGTTCATCAGTGAATTCCCTCATAGTCAGAGCAGTGCCTGGTATAAGCGAAGCACTCAGCACAGTGCATTAAATGGCTAGCTGGCTGAATAGCTGCTGAAGGCTGTACAAGTCTCAGGTCTCCCCATGCTGAGCCAGGCCTAGGCACAGAACCCCTTTCCTCAAAGCAAAGGCAGCGACCATACTAACCTGCCATATTCCTTATGCAGGGTGACCAGAAAAGCACAGAGCTCACTGGCATGACAGCCTGGGAGTCCGGTTACAATGCTGATGATTACCTGCACAAAAGAGGCCACATGGGTTTGCAATCCAAGTGAGAGGTAGCACTGTGCAAGAGAACCAACAAACTCCTGGGGTGAGGCTCTGTGGCTCTGAACCTCAGATCCATCACTCACCAGCACTGTGACCTTGGACCATGACAAAACCTGACTTGTAATGTGGGAGTAAGAAAGAGCCACGGAGTAAGCTTGTATTAAGTGATTCCAAGAGTGCCTGGCCCAGAGCACACTCTGCACAGAATGCAGCCCTACTCTTCATTCCAGTGCAGCAGCGTGACACATGGAATCCACTTGCCTCAGTGCACAGAGCTCCTTTATAAAGTAGAAACTCAGGGATATTATGACTTCTTTCCAATAGAACACTCCTTAGAAACACATTAGGCAGAAAAGAGGTCTGGGACAAAAATGCCTCAGGCCACGCTGGTGTGTGAGCAGGGCGGAGGACAGACGCTGCGCTGGGATACTTCTGCCTGGCTGCCTATGCCCTCTGAGCCACACGGCCAGGGCTGAGTCGAAACTCCTTGGGCGTGAGAAGCACTCCTGGCTCCTGAGGAGAGAAGCTACCCAGACAGCCCTAACCTCATCACATGATCACACAGAACCAGGTCCTTGTCAGGTGGCTATTCCAAAGCCATTTAAGAAAGTCACTGGCGAGGAATGGTGGCACATGCCTATAATCCTAGTGCTTGGGAGGCTGAAGCAGGAGGGTCACTGTGAGTTACTGCCCAGCTTGGGCTACATGCTACATTGTGAGTTCAAGCCCAGCCTGAACTGCATAGCAAGACCCTGTCTCCAAAAAAATAAAATCACCACATTTGGACAATTAAATGCCGATATCTTGTACCCCAAGTGAATAATTTAAAAAATTTTTTTTTTCTTTTTTGAGACAGGGTCTCACTATGTAGTTCAGGCTGGTCTTGAGCTCACTTTGTAGCCCAGGCTGGTCTTGAACTCACAATGATCCTCCTGCCTCAGCCTCCCAAGTGCTGGGATTATAGGTATGCGCCACCACACCTGGCTAAGATAATAATATGTAATGTATTAACCATTGTTACCCTCCTATTATCTTGTTTTAAAATTTTTTAAAATTATTTTTCTCTTTAAAATTAAAAAAAAAAGTCACCAAAAAAGAAGGCACTGGCTGGGCATGGTGGTGCACGCCTGTAATCCCAGCACTCCAGAGGCTGAGATAGGAGGATCGTTTTGAGTTCGAGACCAGCCTACAAAGAGAGCTCAAAGCTACAAAGTGAGCTCAAGGCCAGTCTGAACTACACAGTGAGACCCTGTCTCAAAAAGACAAAAAAAAGAAGGCACCAAGCAGGGGACAGGAGCCATGCAAGTGCTGAAGGAGGTCTGTGTTAATGGCAGAGCATGGCGAGGCCTAAGTGTATTTTTGTTGTTACTTTTTTTGAGACAAGGTCTCACTATGCAGTTCAGGCTGGCCTTGAGCTTACTGTGCAGCCCTTGCTGGGCTTGAACTCATGGCACTCTTCTTGCCTCAGTCTCCCTAGTGCTGGGATTGCAAGTGTGCACTACCACGCCCAGCTCAAGCATATGTTTTATTTTATAATAAATACTCATGGAGGCAGGGCCAGTCTCAGGAACTTATGCCAAACTAAGCCTGGTGGCACTCATTACCCAAACTGGCTCCTGCCTCTGCTGTGGGCACTTGGAGCTCATGCTCATCCTCTGACCAGCCTCCACACTGCATGTCTCTCTGGGCCCTGGGCAGTTTTCCTATAATTGACATTTGTTGATCCTGTTCCCATCGAGCTCTATTTGGTTCCTGTTTCTCAGTAGTGCCCAGGCATCAGCCCCTCACATCACTGTACACATGAACACAGCCAGTCCTATAGCACCTTTTAAATAAAACAAGTTTGCATGTTTAAGCTTTGTACACATTCACATAAGGAAAAAAATGGTACTTCTAATTGCTTAGTGCATCTGTGTCCTTTTGCAGCTAAGTGTCTTCTATATTTGTACAGCAATAAATGCCCTCTTTGAGTCTATTATGATATATGTCCCTAAAGAAGTGATGGGAAGAAAGCATGAGGTAGGAATAGGTGAAAATTCACTCTGGAAGCAATCCCAGGACTCTGGGAGGCTGAGGCAAGAGGATTACAAGTTTGAGTCAAACTGGGACAACTTAGTTAGACCTTATCTTAAAATAAAAAAAAGCAGCCTAGAGATGTAGCTCAGTGCAAGGACCCTGGGTTCAATATCCAGTACTAGCCCCTGCCCCCTGCTGCCCCAAAACAATCACTTTGGAAAGGGTAAAGTTTATCTAAAGGCTCACCTTACTCTGGTCATTCTGGCCAGGCTGGGAGAACATGAGTGGGCACAATGTGCCGCCCACTGCTAGGTACAGTAAATCCTAGTCACACCTAGAAAGAGCTGACAGTATGAGGGTACTGAGGAAGAGTGTACGAGATCTGGAGAAGAAGGGGGGTATGGCAAAATACTAAGGTTCATCCCTGTCACTGGGCTTGGCCTCACACAGTCATTGTATAGAATGGGCTTTGTGTGTTGTCTTTTATCAGTATGCAAGGAAGTGGGGAGACTTATACAAATAAAAGGGACTCCACCTAAGCTCCTTTTGTTAACTGACACAGAAGATCCAAGATCCAGGCTCTCAGGATTATCCTTCTGAGAGATCCCAGTACACTTGGTAAGCTCCTCTACCTTGTTATTCTCTACTCTGTGAGAGGGGCTGAGTTCAGCCTTCTGCAGCAGGACAGGGAGATGGGTCTGCATCACAGGCTCCCGACTAATGCTGCTAAAAGCGAAATGCTGGAGAAACCTGGAAAAACAAAGACAGTACTATTAAGTTACCATCACCAGCCTTGCTGGATGTGCCAACTTACATGAGCAGCTTCTTACTGCTGAAAAATAAGCCTTAGAGAGGTTCTCTCTAGTGAATACATTTTTGTTTTTGTCTTATTTTTTGAGACAAGGGCTTGCTGTATAGTTCAAGCCAGTCCTGAACTCACTATGTAGCCCAGGCTGGCCTTGAACTTGGCAGCAATCCTCCTGCTTCAGCTTCCTAGTGCTGGGATTACAGGCATGCACCATCATGCCCACTCTAGTGAATAAAATTTTGTATGGTTTGTCACTACTACTTTTTACAAGGTAGCCCCCACCCCCTGCTGCCCAAAGCTATAAAGAAAAAAAGAGTTTAGATAGGACCAGCATGGAGGTTTCTAACATTTCAGAGCTGGCTCATTAGGTATCTAAAGTCACATCTGCAGAGCTCACCAGTCCAGCTCTGGGAGTCTGGCTAAGAGCAGCTTTAGAGAACTCCACTTCTCCCCCGTAGGATGACTCAGGGCAACGAAGAGCTTCTGTGCTCTGGCATGCCTGGAACAGTAAAAGCTTACAGGTTAGAACCCACCTCTCAGATCATGCTGCTCTATACAGCTAGCTCTGAGGCTTTCAAAACAGGGCCATGACTGCTCCGCTGCTGCTCCGCAGTGGTCCCGGTAACTGCTCCACTGAGGGCCCTGCTCAGGGCACCTCATGGACTGGACCCGCCCCCACCCATAGAACAACAACAGGGTGGAGTCGAGCGGTCCGCTGTGTGCGTATGTGCTTTCCCACCTCCAACCATGGCAGTTTGTATACACCCATGTATGTTACAGTATAGTCTGAGGCAGCTATATCTCTTCCTAAGGCGAGAGTCCAAGGATATAAGATAAACCCAGGAGTACAGTTATTATCACAGGGAAGGTCACTGATTGAGTGGTAGGGCAACGGAGATGAGGGAGGAGAAAAACTGAATGATCAAATGGGCCATCATCTGTGTAACTGAGTAACAAAGGTGAAGGTAACATTATGTAGGACAGCATCCAGAGCTAATTCCCTTCTATGTTCTCTGTAATTCTGTATTTCCTCAATCGTTTTTGTATTAACAGAAGTGAAGATAACTTTATGTTATGCAGCATCCAGTGCAAATTCCCTACTATCTTCTCTATAATTTGGTATTTCCTTTAATGTTTTTGTGTTAACTAATGAGAAGATAACTATGTAATACAACATCCAGTGCTAATTCCCTACTATATTCTGTATAACTTTGTATTTTCTGTATTGTTTATGGCTTTTCTGGTTCATATGTCTCCATTGTCTTTAAAATTAAAAAAAAAAAACAAACAACAACAACAAAAAAAAACCAGGGCCATGAGAGGCAAGGCTTCCACACAAGCATCTCACTGACTTAAACAAAATGTGGCATTAGGGCCTGATGACTGGTATGGCCACAGAGGAAGTGTGGTCCCAAAGGCCCTCACAGTAGTGTCACTTTCTGACTCCCAGTGCAGTCATTTTTCCTGTCTTTTGCTTCCCCAAGGGCACTGGCTACTGGCAGACTGGCAGTGCAGAAACAACTTCTGGTCCCTCCAGAAGCCAAAAGCCCTGCATTACATAAGGGGCGGCATCCTGCGGAGAGCACACTCACAGCACAGGGAACCCAGCGTAAACACTGAAGGCAGCTACTTACAATCTCTTTTGTTCCACAGATAATCCATCTTCCTGGATCACTTTTAAAGAGAGCCCTGAGTTATCCTGCTGTTGCCAGGGGGAGAAGACCTAAACAAAACAGAATTTGAGCAAAGAACACTTTAAACCCAACAACAGGATATGGAATCCACATGGGGATTTGATGGTTGTTGAAAACCTAGACTATCAGTGAAGAGAAAAACGATTATAACAAACAAGTTTGTTTCAAAAAATAAGGCCAGAAGCAACTCTGTCTTGTTTTTCAAAGCCAGAAATGTCTTTCTGGTTCCTCTCCTTAGGGAAGAAGGTGTCTAGTAACACTCTCTGGCAACCAGGGCAAGCTCTTCCCTGCTGATAGGGCCAGGCACTTCCTGTGTCCAGCAGAGGGATGGCTGAAGAGAATCCAAGTCTGTCTCCAGGTTCCCTGATGGAGAGCTTGTCTGGGGGTTTCAGCAGCAGAGCACAGCTACTTGTATACCCTTGACCAAAGAAACAGTCCTCTGTTGGGGTGGTTGTCCTGTTCAACTGAGCACACAGCTTCAGGAGGGATGCACATGGAGCACTGGGGAGGAAGGGGACACCACCAGCAGAATCAATCCTGGTGGTCAATGGGGGGACATGTCGCAGCCAGATCGCCCTCCTATCCGTAGGTTCCCAGATTGAAAGCACAGAGAGGAAGGAAGGCCCCGCAGGCAGTAACAGGCCAAGAAGCACTCTTGTTCCTCTATCTGTGACTGTGTCCTGAGGGACACTGACCCCTGACTAGCTGCTGTAATCACACCTTCCCAAGGATTGCCACCCATCATGAGGCTGGCATCAGCCTGACTCTGGCTATTGCTTGGGCTGTAAGTGGCCGTATGATTCTTGGGCAGCTCTTCCTTTAGTGGACAGCCTGCCAGTGGCCCATCTGCAAGGGCAGGGACCGTGATCCTTAGGGAAGAAGACATGGGCTGGGGTAACAGAGCTCTAGTCCCATAGGTAAGGCCCATGACTCAGTGAGACAGCTAAAAGGGAAATAAGGCTATTTAGCATTTAAAGGGGAGGAAGATTTTCCTTAAAAGTCTAAAGAGATTTTGTTCAGTTTTGTTTGTTGTTTTTTTGGTAGAATTGGGGTTGACACTGGGTGTGGTGGCACATACCAATAATCCTAGCATTCAGGAGGCTGAGGTAGTACAGTGAGTTGATGGTCAGCCTGAACTACACAGTGAGACTCTATCTCAAAAATACTAACCCTCCTGCTCCCTAAACCAAAAAAACCTGAGGATTTTTTTTGGTCTTTTTGAGACAGTCCTGCTATGCAGTTCAGGCTGGCCTTGAGTTCACTTTGAAGGCCAGGCTGGTCTTGAACGTGCAACGACCCTCCTGCCTCAGCCTCCTGTGTGCTGGGATTATAGGCGTGCACCACCATGCCCATCTTAAAACCTGAGGATTGAAGCTAGGGCGTTACATGTATTAGACAAGTGCTCTAACCACTTTTTTTGCATGTGCTAAACCAGCACTCCTCCTGTTTATTGACTGATTGATTGAGACAGGGCCTTACTATGTAGTTCCAATTCAGGCTGGCCTTCAACTCACTATGTAACCTAGGCTGGCCTCAAACTCATGGCAATCCTCCTGCCTCAGCCTCCTAAATTACAGGCTTGTGCCACTATGCCCAGCCACTTGTATTTCTGAGACAGGATCTTACTGTTGCCCAGGCTGGTCTCAGTTTCCGATCCTCCTGCCTCAGCCTTCTAGCAGTGTGGTCAGTTTCTTTAGGCTCTCACCTCACTGGCAAGAGCACCACTGCAGAACCCAAAGGAATCACTAAAGCAGCTGCCTGCCCCCAGCCCTCACAACCCCTGCTCTTGTCACTCGCTGTTGGCACTGAGACACTGACTTATCACCTAAATTGCTAAGGGGAAAAATGTAGTAGTCACTTTATGGAGTAATGACTGGCATACCTCTGAGTAAAATGCTTGATAAATCTTTGATTTTGGAAAAAGGGCAATCATCAGAAAATTGCCTGATCCATGGAAATGAACTGGGAGGTGAGGAAGCAGTGCGCTTTTGAAGTCGATGAGAAGGGCAGCCACAATACTGGTGGAATCCTAAAGAGAAGAGGAGGAGCATTAGTGAGAAAAGCATTTGTTTGATTCCAGTCCCTGTAGCTGGTGTCAGAACACAAGTCCAACATCAGTGCAAGTGTGCATGGAGGTGCGAGAATGGGTGTGCCTTTCATGCTCAGTTACGAGAGGTGGACAATAAAGGGATCTTTTATCCTAAACTGACAACCATATCTCAAAATTTCTTTCAGGGCATAAATCGCTTATCGGATGTATGATCTGCAAATATTTTCTGATTCTGTGGGTTGTTGTTTTTACTCTTGGGAGAGCATCCTTTAATGCACACTTTAAATATTTGTTTTTGTGGTACTGGGGATGGAACCCAGTCTGTGTATGTTAGTCAAGCACTACCTCTAAGGAGTATCTCTAGCCCCCCCACCCCTTTTTTTCAGATGGTCTCACGAAATTGCCAAGGCTGAGCTCAAACTTATGATCCTCCTCCTGCCCTAACCTCCTGAGTTGCTGGAATTATATGCATGAATTACCATGCCCCAACAGAATTTAAACTTTTTGTCCCAGTACTAGGAACTGAACTCAGGGCCTTTGCACCAATATATAGCCCAGCCCTTTTTAAAAAATTTGAAGCAGGACTTTGCTAAATCACTAACTTGCCCAGGATAACCTCCAGCTTGTGATCCTCCTGTCTCAACGACTCAGAGTGCTGGGATTACAGGCACAGGCCAGGAATATCTGTATCTTGCTTGTTGTGATGGTGACTGCATAAATTATATAGCTGTCAGAGCTTTCAATGGATGGAGTTGATTGTATTTAAAGTATACTTCAATGAATTGTTTTTTTTTTTTTAAAGAAATTTTTTTTTTTTTTTTTTTTGCGGTACTGGGGATCGAACTCAGGACCCTGCGCTTGCTAGGCAAGCGCTTATTCCACTGAGCTATATCCCCAGCCCAATGAATTGTTTTTATTTATTTACTTATTTTGGTTTTTTTTGAGACAGAGTCTTGCTATGTAGCTCAGGCTGGCCTTGAATTCACTAGGTAGTCCAGGCTGGCCTCAAACTCACAGTGCTCCTCCTGCCTCAGCCCCCCAGTGCGGGGATTACAGGTGTGCACCACACCTGGCAACGCTAAAGCTTCTATCTAACAGGCCCGACTGATCTGCCCATTTGGTCTGCCTACACCTCTGAAGTCACTCGGATGGTAGGTTTTATGTCAAGGAGAGACTTGCTCATGAACTCATCTTCTGAGCAATCTGACCGAAACAGCCTATCTCATTTGTCCTGGTTTGAGGCTGGCTGTAGAGCTGAGACCAGTGTCAGCGGAAAGCCTGCCCTCTGCTTCTCTGTCCCTCTGGGAGGTATGCTGTGTCTGCCAGTGAGTACAGGCTGGGAAAAGTCAGAGCTATTTTTCCTAAGGGGAAGAGCAAGTGGGTGAATTTAAATGCTGGTATTGGGGCTGGTGGATTCACGGAACTAGAGATTAAGTTCCTGAGTACACGAGGATGGTAGGGCCGAGCACTCATGGGCAGTTAGCCACTTCCCCCTCTTGGCCCACTTATAGTCCTGTCTGTGTGACTGTCTGTGAGGGGCCACTCACTGAGGCTCCTTCAGTCTACTTCCCAGTACTCTTTGGGATGAGTGACTTGGGCAGGGGTACCTGCTGGCAAATGCTGAAGTACTGATTAGGCAAAAAGACTGCAAGTTCAAGTCCCAACCTCAGCAATTTAGCAGATTACTAAGACTCTATTTCAAAACAAAAAGGACTGAAGATGAAGTTCAGTATAAAGGCTTTGAGTTCCATTCCAGGACTGCAAAAAAGAAAAGAAAAAAAAAAACATATGTATATCTTTCTGATCCCCAAAGCCATGAGCTAGTAAAACACCTACCCCATCATAGAAAGAAACAGAATTCATGTGATCCTTAGAAATGATGATATTCCCATGATGGCGGTGAGAAAACAAAAGGCCACTGGAGAAGAAATGCACAGTCCCTGAAAGGAACAGAGAAAGAGCTGTCAGAGTTGGAGAGATGGGTCCTGGGGGCCAGATTCCAATGTCCCCCTTCAGACACCAGAATGCTCGCTTCAGACTAGTGTCAGTGTTACGGCTCTGTGACTATGTTCCCTCAAAGCTTCAAGCAGCTGTAAATGGGGCTTCTTCAGAGGTGACCGGATCTAGATTGATTCATGGTGAAACATTAGGATCATGGGCGCTAGGATTAGGGTGTGAGTGCTGCCCACCCAGAGGGCAGCCAGCCTGGGTACAGTATAAGGGACAGAAGGAGGCCTGCTGCTGGTTACATGTAGTTTCTCGCTGGCTTGCTTTGCTGTCTTCTGCCTGCCATGAACTGGTTCTCCTCTGTGATGCCTCTGCCACTCCACCCTGCCTTAGAGCCAGCCCATCATGGGGACTGAAACCTCTGCAAAATGTGAACTGAAGTCATCCTCTCTTCTTTTAATTTGGGGTTTGGGGTATTGTGTCTCAGCAGTGAGAAAAAGTAAGATGGTCAGTAGTGCTTACATTACCCAACTCATATGCTGAGCCCTGTGCTCTACGGAAGTCAGAGTAACTTCACAGAGCCTTGGAGAGAAATGAGGCCCCAGATACAATCCTTGTATAAGTATTAGAACAAACAAAAAGTATCTGGCGAGGAAAGGCAAAGTTCACACTCCCTTTTAAGTTTCTTCTAAGGAAATGCACAAAAAAGATCAGGTATAGAGTCTGTTCCATTACTGAGCTGACAGACTTTCTCCTTCCTCCTGATGTGACAGAAGCTGGTTCAGCCCTAGAGATCACATCCCTCACATAGGGTCCAAGAAACAGCACCGGGGATTCAGCTGAATTCTTAGCTGGTGATGTGGCCAGCAAAGCAACATCTGAATTAGGCACTAAGTGGGTTACACAGATGCTGGGCACTGCTATTCTACTGCTCCCCAAAACAAGATGGGTGGCAGGTGGATAGTGGGTGGGGGTTTCTCAGGCCAAGGGTTTAGGTCTAAGGAGGGCTTCTCAGGTACACAGTCACAAGAAACAGCTCAGTGTAGGGTCTAAGGAAAAAGATGCTTGCCAGCAGGATGTGGAGAAATAGGGACTCTATTACACTGCTGGTGGGAATGCAGACTGGTGCAACCACTGTGGAGAGCAGTTTGGAGATTCCTCAGCAAACTAGGTCTAGAGGTTCCATTCAAACCAGCTATTCCCCTTCTGGGTATTTTCCCAGAAGATCTGAAAGCATCATATCACTCTGAT